>JASANE010029393.1:0-23041 GCA_030248225.1 Trileptium ribeirensis | reverse complement strand
TGTATATATGTAGATATGTGTGTGCTGCCTGATCTTCGTGTCTCGGTATGTCTATTTTCCCGCCCCCACCGTATCAGAACTTTTATCTTTATAGCATCCGTTGACGCCCAAAATGGCCTTACCCGCACCCTAACAACCGGTTTTCTGGTGACCATCGGATCACTGATTGAAAGTATGCGTGTTTCTAAGTAGAATACCCATTTAGGCATCTGACGAGACCAGGCGGGTCTCGATCTGACCAGTCCTCCCGCTGCCATATAACTTACTTCCCTGTTCTATAATGCACCACGAAAATTCAACATAAAATTCCTTCAGTTTGTACCAACTCCGTATTTGACCGCAGACCCTAAACGTGCTCATGCGACCCCTCATTTTATTTGTGTTGTTGCTGTTGTTGTTGTTGTTGTTGTGGTTGCTGTGCTGTTGGGTTGATGTTGTTATTGTCGTTGTTGTTGTGGTTCTGCGTGTTTCTAGTGTGAACTTGAGCGACCTTTCTGTCGCTCAGGTCGCCTGTGTGTCTCATGTGTAATGTGTGCTCATGAGTGGTGTATGTGTATGTGTATGTGTATGTGTATAGGTATGTATGTATTTATATATATATATATATATATATAACACATGGGTTTACAAAAAAAACGGGATGCGTGAGGACAAGACGTGCAAAACGACATTAAATTCGTGAGTTTTACGGACGGACTGGACGCTTAGGAATAGGACTGACGGGGGGTAGGTTTAGGGCCCTCCCGTGGGCTCCGGGAGCTCCTGAATAGGACCCCGGATAGACCGAAAGATACTTAGGACTGTGCTGCGCCCTGGAGCACGGAATAAGTTCATTCCTAACTTCGGTTCCCCCCCTTTGGGACGTCCAAAGACGTCCTGTCGGGATATTTGAAATTTAGCTAGGAATGCTAGGAATTCTAGGAATGTTTGGCTTTATCTTGTAAGCCGACATATAAACGTGCAATGTTTGCACGTTTATCCATGGGTAGGGCGATAAAATTTAGCCCCAGATGCCCTCCAAATAAGCTTAATTAAGTGATGGATGAGGCAGCTAACTCGCTAAATAGCAGAAATTTGGTTTCAAATCGGCGAGTTAGCTGAGGAAAAATTTGATGGATGAGAACCAGAACGCGGAAAAGACATATTCTAGCTTATCTTGAATGCTTTGTAAGGGGAAAAGATTTAAAATTTTGAATATTTGACGGGCGATTTAGCAGCTTTCGTGGGACATCTGGGGGTAACGACCAAGCTAGATTATGCAAGGGGTTTAGAAGATCTGAATAATGGGTTTAGGATAAGTTTCTGACGTGAACTTTGGGGTACAGATGGGCTAAAATTGGAGATTTTGGAAGAAAACTCGCAGATGGTCGACCTCCGAGTAATCGGAGGGTTCAAGTTTGATGTCGGCGATTTCGATTGAAGCCGACTCTCTCTAACGGGGTCCCAGGGTTTACGATAGCTGTCAAAAATAAAATTTGGGGAATTTTTCGATTGGGCGCCCGGGTTTGACCTCGAAAAAGTGGGCGTCAAGAGAACGTCGTCGATTGGATGGCGACAAAATCGCCATGCTTCAACACAGCAGAAAATTTTGAAGCGACGACCATCGCGTCGTCTCTTCGAATCAGTCTGACTTCGGCAGCGCGGAGTTCGGTCGACTCTACTGACCGGCTCCGACGCGTGAGTTTGCTAGTATTGTTTCGCCACATTTTTGCTTTCTTGTGTTTTTTCGCTCTTCGAGTTTGGAATGGAGATCGACGACCGGAGGACCCGCGTAGACCTCTTTCGTCTCGCGGAAGGGGACTAGCGATAGCTGTCCCGGATCGACTGCTGTAAGTTAGGAGGAGAATCGAGAGATTGGGGGTTTATTTTCCCCAGATGTAACAGGACCCAATCATTCACAAAAGACAAACTTAGCTGATCATGGTTTAGCCTTGCTTTTATAGGTTGAACCGACGCCAATTTTCAACGCTTTACATGTTTATTAGACAAACCTCCTCAAGTCGAGTTCTGTTTTGGACGCTTCGAGCGATTGCACGGAGGGTACGAAATTGTAGGCACTAAAGTCGAAGTCATTCCGATTCCCCGTGGTCATAGGTAAGGCAAATCAAAATGGACGCCTCTCGTCCTAGTGCTTCTACATGACTTATTACTCTTGAGTTAGGGCTGTCGAATTTTCCTGAGCTGACCACGGTAAAATTTTACCATTAAATCATAGGGACTTGCATTTTTCCTTGCTTCTGCTCATGCTTATGGTTTCCAAACTTTCAGTTTAGTGGACTGTTCGACACTCATGCCGCTGCTTGAGTGCGGACTGACTTTGCAGATAGGGATCGAGGATTAGCCTCGGTCGGGCTTTAGGAAGTCCCAAAAAAAAAATTTCGTTTCTCAATTCGAGTTAAGTAAATTTGGGGAATGCAAAAGACTAAACAAATTCTAGGACCTCAGCTTGAGCCTAAGGTATTGGCACTCCGAAAGGAGCAATTTTAATACGGCGTTTACACGGTTTTGCCATTGTTTGATTTGTTCGCCAGTAAGACTTTTAATACCAGCCTCGTATAAGGATCAACTGCTGACCCCGCGAGTCCTCGACACAAACTTTCTATGTGATCGCCCCGCCAGGCTTACTCCGAAATCGGCTTGGCCCGACTATTAGGTTTACGAACGTTCGACACGATAAGCACACGTGGTTAACCCTTGACGGTAGGACCTCGGACACTACCTGCTTCCAAAATGAATCGACAGCATGACTAGGAACCAAAATCGGCCGCAATAAACGTTTTCAAAGGCACGTTAGGATGCTCAGCGTTTGGAATGAAATCACAATACCCCCATCTTTAATAAAAAAAAATCGAGACCTCTCTCGAATCAATTTGACCACCAACCGAGAAAGTGCAAAACCCCGTTTTCTTTTTGGAGCGACTTGATCGCTGAGCTTAGATAATTTTCTATTTTATCACTGGTTGCCCGTTAGGCTATGTACTATGTAGGTCCTTGCTTTGATTTTTGCTGTATTCTCTCTCCTTTTTTCAGTTTCCCTTACTAGGTTTCGATCCTGCACGGGGAAATTAAGCCCGCTGCAGAAATTTCAGTACTATCCACTCGACCATCGAGGTCTGAGGAAATTCGTTAAAACGCTAGTGATAACTCGACTGCACAGTCTCGATAGTGCAGCCGAGACACTGTACACTTTCGACTCGTACAGTGTACTAGACTCTCAAAACAACCACGATAGAGAGAGGACGGCAAAGACAGGGAAACAAAAGGAAACAACGGAAACAAAACAAGAAAAGAAAAGAGCAAAGAAACCAACCAAAGAAACTACCGCCGAAACAAGGACGCAAACGCGTCCGAGGGCGCAACGCCTCGTACCCCTCACGCCAAGACTAAAACGCATCCTACGGAGCAAACCTGGCCCCGACTATAGAATAAGCGAAAACGCTCACCCGAAACGACTAGGACAGTGAAATTAGTCGCCCAAGAAATCGTCCAAGTATGCTAATCCCACGTGAATTATCAGAGACTCGGGATACTCGACCCGCGGCTGGAGAGATGGCGGAACTGTGATATAAGCCATTCGAAATTAGCGCAAAAGTTGGTTTTAAGGACGAAACGCTGTGAGGGACTCGATAAGGATGTTAGTCAGGATCTAATGAGTAAGGAAGGCACGCTGGACAGAACTTTTGTATCTGACTAGTTTATTGTTACCTCGCTTGTAATGTAACGATCAGTAGTACTCGATCACTGGCTTTAGAGTGAATTGCTGATCCATCACTGTGTAATGACTTGTACCATAGTAGTTTCAGTAATATAATCATGCCTTGACCCTGACGTATAGCCGCGTTCACACTCGTGCCCCTCCTCTATTGAAGCCACTCGATGACACGGAAGCCTTCCCTATTCCCGCTCAGTCTTCTAAGTGCGTATAACGCCGCGCGTTACTAAGAGCGAATTTCGAAGCACACCAGAACACGCAACCCGAGCTATAGCCGACTTAGTTAACGTTCCACCGCGAACGTCTCGGGTTCAGATTTTGGTCCGGTACTTCCGGGAACGCATTCGCATACATCGCCCCGCTTCCTTGGTGGACATAGACGAGGGAATGAGCGGACACGACGATATCAATCTCTACTGATTAAGATGATGCCTCCGTTGCCCGTTTACGTTTTGATGCTGTATTGTATTGTAGAAATAAATCTTGAAAATCAGTTGACGTGTTCCGTGTTATTGAACTCTTAGCGTGATAAGGACGTCCAATTGGACAGGTCGACCCTTCGTGCCACGGCTTGCGGACGCAAATACCCCAAGCCCTGACACGAGCGGTCCGCCACCAAGACTGAACTGTTTGTGTAATAGTACTACAGCGAGAGTGGTCCACCTTATTTGTCAATCGAACCCGCTCATGAAATTAGTACACGCAAATAGGGATAAAATCTACTAGGAAAATGCTATTACTAAATACGGATAAATAGGTCATTAGGATACCGATTAGATTGCCCGACGTTAAACTTTCAGGGCATGTCGGAACCCTGTGGGGGCCATATGGCTACAACCGATTAAGTGTTCGGCTAAGGATAAATTCGGCGGAACTCAAAATTTACTCCGTAAAACTAAATCCTCACGCGTTTTCACCTCAAATCTCGCTGATAAAACAACTTCCGTTAGGCTAAGATAGGGAATATTGGTGTGACATCATGACCTGTGAGCAGGTTTCGGTGTCAACCTCCCTGGGGGACCTCAGCAATCATGCCAAGATACTAGACACGTGCGCAACCAATCGGGCGGGGTCCGAACACACCCCGTGAAGCGCGCCTGCGGCCTGCTAAGCTCCGTAACTTCTTGGGTCTGACCAAGGAACGTGGTTAATATTCAAAACTTAGGGTCCGCCCTTGAGGTTATGATAGCCGGGGTCGTACGGGCATGGTGTTAGGAAGTTGCGCCATGCAGCTGCGTCACCGTTATTACATAATTACCAAATTAAGCTACTCAAAAGTAATCTCTCATTGACGTAATAATGCTTTCCCTATTCTGTATGAGCTATATCACTATTATACATATTTGGTGCGCTTCTGTAATTTTGGTATAGTATAGTAGCGAAGTTACCAGAGCTCACTTACAGAATATGTTACAGAGTATAATATTTTATTATTTCCAAAGCTTGTTACGAGAACTCACGTTACTTGTTTTGGTCAAAATGTATGATTATATATATGTATATACGTCCAGTAATTACCTGTGATCGCCAATAGTGGACTTTTGGACGTCCGCGCACAATCATGGCACAATTGAAAAAACATCGGCAATTAATGTCAGGCATATTGTAACAAACATATTACCTATGCGAGAGTCCTCAAAATGATTGCATCTCCTAGACGTGTTCTACTAATATTGAGTCATATCAAAATTATTTATTTTAGCCGGTGGTGTGGATAAGGTACCAAGTTCCTCTACACAAACGCTTATTCAAAATTAGACAGTACAATTTTGGAAGACCGTGCTGCATAACCGTTACATTAAGGACCGTACAGTATGGTCAACGCTACTAAATCCTCACCACAAAGATCCAAAATCCGATAAGTATATTGTAATTGTTTGCTATATAGATTGTAATATTTGTGCGTTTATAGTTGCGCTATGTAATAATATATTTGTTGCAGGTATTCTTTTTGCTTAGTAGTAGAAAAGGGAGTTGCTCTCTTCCGGCAGAGCTTTGCTTGACTGGGCCTTCCTCTTACAAGATAGTTGAGAGAGGGGTCCATATCAAATTTTACTCTGAAATTTCAGAAAATGCCATAAATTTGGTCAATTTCTGTGCGTCCAGTCCACGATTATGGAGCGAAACAGTTGTGTGTCAACTAAGTCTGCTAGAGGGAAGTCTACATTTAACCTAGAAAGTCCGGATTCAGCGACTAACCAAAGACCGGACATGCCGCCTTTTACATTGTCTGTCTGTCTTTTATCTTATTTTATCTCTATCCAGTTATGCTACGTTACTAAACCTGGCTCTTCGTCCAATTTTCTGTTCCCTTGTTGGCAAAATTTCTATGTAAAATCAACCCTTCCACGGCATGGCAAAGTAGAATAAAGTTCTGCTACACATATGGATCATAGGTCATATTTTGAATTCTTATGTCAAAAAATTCTGTTGTTGATTGGTTTCATTATAGCAATTTATACAAATAACACAATAATTTGTTCATCCTTAATCCAGTCCACAAAATCTCAAGATTTTCAGACAAAAATTATATTTTACCTTGACATTTTCAATTCTAGTTTACAACGTAAATGCTGATCTGATACCAGTGACCTTAATGCACCTTTTTGGCGTCCTTAAATTGGCAGACTATATGATTTAGTGAAATTTTCATGTTCCGAAAATTTCACGCAAAATTGTACACCCAGATATAAATTAGTATGGGTCCAATAAGAATAGTCTCGGACGTTGTTGTCGAATCGCTCTGCAAAAGCGGCGAACGACTTTTGATGCGATACCTGTGGTAAATCCCATTACGCCACGCGGCGTTGCGAAATTCGCTGCAAAATGCAGTTCTTGAATATGGCTATTTAATATAGATAATATACTGATCAATCCATTACGATATGATATGACAGTGAAAATACAATGCACACTAGCCGTACGCACAATGTGTGTAACTACAATATCTGGAGATCAGTTTGCATGAAATTTATAAGTTTCGTGATTTGATAGCTTGACTAACTTACGTTATATGATGTCCTGGGTGAAGGAAAGTAATCTGCTCTCATCATCGATTTGGCTTAAAGTGACATATATCAGAGTAGTGTTAGTTACAAAGAATTTGTTAATCGTTTTGCTGCAGCGGCAACGCACATCTTTTCCGATTGGATCTCATCTTTTAAATCAGCAATTTGGCATTCATCTTTATAAATTATTTATAAAACAGCTGGACACTTGTGTCATTGGCCGATTGGTAATACGCTGGCTTTATAATGACGTTCTCAAGTAGCTGATCCCCGCTTTTCTTTGCGTCTTATCCATTTCTATATTTTTTAAATTTAGCAGTCTGAATAACTGTGTTTAAAAATACGTAAAATTTCCTGTTGCTTCTAAGATATCTCATCTTCGCTTACCCTGCAAGCAACATCGTATCTGTTGGACAATATACCTAGGAACTCTAAAACGTTGGCTGCTTCAAAACATTGATTAACATTCTAAATAATTAATACTGATGGCTGAATTGCAGCAGATTTCCCTCACTAATGTATCACACGATCATATTATTTTATAAATTATGCCAAATTTGAGACACTGTACACGATTGTTACTACTAAAATATACACATATTATAGATTTCGGTCCCAATGCGGCAAAAAAGGAGTACAGCAGATTAACATGAAATTCGTTGTTGTCGAACAACTCTAGGTGTTAAAGGGTTAAATCTTAATAAAGCCTTATAATTTCACAATTTCTAAGGTCCGATAGTGTAACAATTGAGTAATAATCTTAATACATTGTTATATATTGCCCCTAGGAGAAGACAGAAACTCTTTTAAATTGGACACTATCAAAATCGTTGTAATATATTAAAGAATTTTAGCTAACCAGTGACCATTTGGGATCTTTTTCTATTGCATGATGTTTAGTATATTATAGACGGTCATGTGGAATTGGGTTAGAACCCAATATTTATACCAGATTCATTGGCACTGGTATATATTCTAACAAATATATTACATCGGCAATATTACAATTTTGTTATTTCACCCGTAATTGCATAGTACAGAAACTCTACATCGTTTAACCAACTACAGTTCGAGATTGCTGACCTTCTTGTGCGCTCATACTTGATAGTGTTCCGGCGTGGTCTGTTAGACGGGAAATCGCATCGCGACTTATAAACCGATGCAAATGGGTATTGACAGCTTACGACAGATGCAGCATTGGAGCTGTTTTTGCACCATGTTACTAATTGAAGCATTTCTGGGTAATCTGCAAATAATTCAATCACGGACACTCCAGTACAATTAGGCAGCTCAACGTCGGCGGTATGTAACAGCAAAAGCAAAACCATAGAGAGTTCGGGCACGACATAGCTATTTTGTGATTGTCTAACCGTTTGACGTAGAGAGATCGGCTGAAATAGTTATATAACTTCGCTAATTAATAAAAATTATTATACCAGAATTTATTACATTAAACAATATATGTTTGTCTGCAGTCCTAAAATTTCCAAAGGTCAATGAATACGAGCAGTGTAATATAAAAAACTGTCAGTAAAACAGTGAACGTTTATTTAAACAAATGTACCAGCAAACTTTTTTCAATACACGCACACCCGCGGAAATCAGGCTTTTGTGTACTGCCCGCGGTTTCTTTCAAGCCCTTGAAGCCCACACTTCATATATACCTATATCGTGGAACTTTCCGGTTCATCTTTATATATTTTAAAACCATTGTATTTTGCTTAAGCACAATGGATTAGTTGCCCGCGGCTATAGCCGCGCAGACTGAACGCCGAGCATTTCATCAAATTTAATAGAATTTCACGTTCAGCCGCCCAGCCAGAAACCTAAAGCGAAAGAAAGTGGTGGTTTCCGCATTTAATGAAATTGTGAAGATAATCAAATTTTTACTGAAACTTAGTGCCTCAAATTTTTTCAGATGCATTCAGTAAGAAAATCTTTTAGAGTGCGACCCATAGGAATTTATTCTTTCTCCAGCAGTTCCAAAAAAGCGAATCAGCTGGTTATTTTAGAGACAGCACCCAATGAATCAAATTGGAACAACCATGTATATCTTTTAGACAGTGGCCACTAAAACGTATCACAAAGTTTTCTGGACATTATGGTAATTTCATTTGTGAATAGTTAACGCGAGAACTTGAACCGAAAGCATACCAGCAATATAAGGCCTTTATCCATTCCGAGCTGCAAGCGTTAAAGATCGGCCTATGTCAACCTTAGGGGCCGGACGTTATAACGTTAAAAAATTATAACGTTAAAAAAGAACAGCTTTAAGCAGGGGGTTTGTGGGGCCGTAGCCCCTCGACTCAGGCTTAGGCTTAGTACATGGCTGATATAGGAACCTTAGCTTAGGCTAAGACTAAGGCTTAGTATATCGAGAACGACATGGCATGCATTATACTTCGTCCCTAAGGTTGACATGAGCCATTAGCGCTATAAGCGTGCGCTCAATATTTGAGGCTGTGCAAATGCTAGGCCCTATCGGCGCACGACCCTGTATCAAAAATCACTTTGAGCAAATATTTTTGTCTAAATGGTCTTCTTTTATTGCAGATTTCTATACTACTATTCTATATGCTGCTACTTTAATGTTCTTGACACGTAAACATACATGTTGAAGCTACTGTAAGTACACGTCGGGTTTTGTTAGTTCTTTTCGTGAACTTCATGTCATGTAGTTCGCAGGAAACATATCATGAAAGTAAATACAAACATATTCGGATTCTTATTGCTGCGTAGAAAAATATCAAACAGAGGCTTAATCTAAGTTATCTCTGCAACATACAGAAATTGTAGCCATTTTATGCCTTGAGTTGAGATAGAGGCAGGTTACCCCTAGGAGTCGGCCCATCCTCGAACCAAATTTACCCTCTTCTTTAAGGGTTCCGCACTCCCACTGCTGGCGAAAATTGGGGTAAATTGGTAAAAAATAGGAGAAATCAGGAAAATTTTATCGCAAATTGGCTAAAATCGTGAGAAAATTTTGAGTTTGCAAAATTTCCCCAAATTTGCAACCCTACTGAGGACTTCCCTGTCCTCTCTAGAATTCCATGGGACCATCTATCCCCTAAGCCGATGTATCTTCGACAACTATATTTTATGCATATATATTTATATTTAATAAAATTTCGCTGCTATTCGGTCGTTTAAACAAATGCCTTACTGTTTTAGATCTAATCATTGCACTGAAATCGTAATCTTGGTTGTTGCAACCGATAGTATTAAAAATTGACCAGATAGCAGCTTCTCTGAGTTCAGGATCCAGCCTCATAAACCGCTTTGCAGCAATATGGAGAGGTGTGTCACCGTAGCCATCTACCGCAGAGACAGCATCTTCGGCGTCTTCCTGATCGCCGAAGGAACGTAGTATGGATTTGGCAGCATCAAATAAGACAAACCTAGCGGCAATGTGTAACGATTGGGACTTGTTTATAGCGTCTGCCGTGTTCGGATCCGCATGGAACTAAAAAACAAATGGTTACCTTGCACAACATTTGGTAAACTTGTTCTCGTTTGGGCCAATAGTTACATCGCCAACCACTGGCGACTAGCTATACTCGAAATAATAGAACTCTAAATAATGGCGATACAATATACTGTTCCCTAAAGTTTTTTTACATTAAATAATTACGATGCTTTGTAAATATTTTGGCCATAGGTTAATGACGTCGGTGATACTTGTCTAATTTTACTCTCGTTCAATATAACTTTAAAAATCAGCCTGAAAGAAAAGCACTCTATGTATAAATTTCATTTAGTACAAGAATAACCAAGTAGCACAATGTGTTTGTAATATGAGCAAGAAGCTAAAGGCAGTCTATTATAACACAGGGCTGTTCATGTTAAGTTAAAATTTTAAAAATCCGTAATGTTTACTTTCACCACTCAAAATTTACTGTAAGTATTTCCAAGAGCATACTTCATTGAGCAGTGTTACAGCACATTGTTCTTTCCGGAGTTTGAGAGCAACGTGAAGAGGAGTCTCGCCAGTTGAGCAGAATTTATTCACTAAATTTGGAAATCTCGACGCAATTAGCCGCACCGCACTAAAATAAATATATGTGTTTGCACATACAAGCAAAATACCTTTCTGAATGATAAGCGTGATATTAACATATGAGCATAAGTATTAATTCTATTAAAGTCGACTTAAAGTCTCGGATAATATACGTTAAATATATTAAACATCCTCAAATATTTTGACAAATTGCATTTCCAAAGTAGCATTAAAAAAGATCTCGCAAAAAGAAATGGTCGAATAAACCTTTTAATTTCATGTTATGGAACATATATAACAGAAAATCAAACGTTAACACAGCCTGATAATATTTGCAAATTCATGCGTCTGATCATTCTGTACGTATTCGCAGAAACTTGCGGTCGGCGAAATCCCAACAGCGATAAAAATTAGACTTTAATTCATATCATTTGAAAATAGGAAAAGCTAAATAGGGTTTTAGAACCATAGCTATGCAATAAAAACAGTGATACATCAAAACCCATAAGATTAAGTAAAGAATAGAATTTGTTTGGACCGTCGGCGTTGCACCTTCGGCTACGATATAGCTAAAAGCAGTAAATGTCACAGCTGGAAACTGCCTTTGCCGCAATGTAATATATATAATCGGTTGTTCATTTTTATAAAGTTGTGAATTTAATGTAAAAACTGTGTATTTTCTCGATTTTTGTGCCCTAGAGAAAGGCCAACGGTTGTTGACAATCAATTCATTTTTAGATTACAATGGATTGTAGACAATGGATTTTTGGGAATAAACATTACGTATAGCATCGGAAGCAAACAAAGATCAGTCGAAGAGAAGCATTTAGGTTTACCGAATACAGTAACAACAAGGTTTTACTAAACGATCATGTGCATTTTGTAAAACACACTGTGTGTGTGCTTACATTAGGTGCTCCTAGTGCGTAAGGCAGTCACTCCCCCTTACCGCCGCTACAAACCCCACACGGTGCCGCTACTCTTCAAAGCCACGCCGACCTGCTGACCTCTCCGAGGAAGGCCAACCCCCTCGAGGTCCGGCTACTCCACTAGAACCTGTACCTTGAGCATGTACAATGCTTTCAGCGAATAAGCTTACAAAACTTTGCTGAAGTGAAATGTTTGTTTAAAGCCAAACAAGCTGTGCAAATTAAAATAGAGGAGGGTATAGGAATGTTGTAGAGACATATGACACACATATGACTCTTCCAAAGTAATTGTCCTATAAGCTACCTTTGCCGTATTATTTTCTTAAAGTTTGCATAGTTGAGACCTGTCCATTTCACTGAGCACCCGTTAGAAGACAGGCAAAATATAGAGGACTAATACAAAATTATATAGTAGACATTTTTGTAGACACATGTTTCACACAAACTTTTTACCTTAAAAAACTTACTCGACGCTATTTAAGTACAAAGCAAGACAAAGTGCGTTATGATTATTTATGTCTTCGATGTACGGATCAATGCGATCATCGGCAATCAAAGCAGCGAGAACATTCCGGTCTTTAACCCGACCATATTTACAAAGGCATGCGACTGCTTCATGAAGTGGCGTACTGTGTCTGCCATTCTTAAAACATTACGTTTTTCCATATAAACACTTAGATAAGCAGTGCTGAAGCACCATCCATGTCATATATGTTCCTTCGGTATGCGAAGTTAGAATTTTAATACAATTTATACTTTATCACGATTCTGAAGTATACGAATGAACTTACAAATCAACATGAAGCTATCTGGATTTAACATATGCGTCGTTCACAGAGAAATGTGTGCGCTTACTCGACATCGTCAGCATATATGTAATAACCGGTGACGCAGCTGCATGGCGCAACTTCCTAACACCATGCCCATACGACCCCGGCTATCGTAACCTCAAGGGTGGACCGTGATTACTAAATTTTGAACCTATTCCTGGTCAGACCCAAGAAGCTACGCAGCTTAGCAGGCCGCAGGCGCGCTTCACGGGGTGTGTTCGGACCCCGCCCGAAGGGTTGCGCACGTGTCTAGTGTCGGGTATGATTTCTGAGGTCCCCCAGGGAGGCTAGCACCGACACCTGCTCGCAGGTCATGGAGCCTAGCCGCTATTCCGTATCTTAGACTCGTCGGAAGTTGTTTAGTTCTATTCTAGCGTGATAAGTGTTGAAATATAATATGAACAAGTTTCTAGAAATTTTAAGCTCAAGATGAGTTGCCTGGTTAAAATCGCGGTGTGCTCCGTGTTAGAGCATTGACCTATGTGGCCCCCACAGGGTTCCGACGAGCCCTGAGTGTTTAATGTCGGATTGTCAATGGCGTGGCCTGCGCTTTTCAATGAATTCTATGCGGGCGCACTGGTATGTTGACCAGTAGGGGTGTGACTTATCAAACTTGCGAGAGTTCCTAACAAATTTTGAGTCAGTGTCATAAACGGGTTAGATTTTGGTAACATTTTCCAACCATTTTATTTCCTTGATTCGGTAAAACGTAAATAGACAGGTCAGAAGGCCAGGCAGGCCAGTGCTTGCGGCGTTCTCGCGCACAAGCCATGGTGAGCGGAACCTGCTCGTCCGTGCGGACAAACCATGGAGAAAGCCGAAATCCCTAGCGTCTCGGAATGAAATAAGTCTGAACGCAATGTCTAAGACACAAAGTTTATTTACATAGATCAACAGTTATCGAGGGGCGAGTGTTCCTAGGCGGCGGGACTAATACAACGGAACGGGGAAGCCTAGTAATATCTCGCTATGTTCAATGCGGTTCAACACAGCATAGTGGCACGGGACGTAAAACGAAAAAAACAAGGGAGGAGCGAACGATTATTCGCCAAATTGCGAACTAGGGGCGGTTGTCCCTGCTTCTACTCAATATCAGCGAACTACTCAGCTATGCAGTGCACTAAGCAGGGGCCCTAGAGTGCTTCCGAAAACGCTCCTTAATGCAAATCGCTTTGGGCGACGAATACTTAAGAGGGACGGGAGGAAAAAGCGGTGTTCGCACGGAATACGCGAGCTCTACATCTTGGTTGGAGCACTGCTCCAAGCGACACGGACTACAAAATATGACAAGGGGCGTCCGATCGTCTATTCTCAGAGTGCTCTGGCAGTAGTGCCTATCGATACTTTCGCCCTATTGTATTTGACGACCTTACCTACCTACCAGTACGACTGACCGAACGACTAAGACAAGGGGGGGGGCAAAAGAAGAGGAAAAACGGAACAGTTTCCTTTAATTCAAGCCGACGGGACACGGTTGGGGTTGCAACGCGGCGTGAGGCGTCCTTTTAAACAACTTGCGGGACAATCATCCAGCCAGTTGATTTTCCTTTGACTTTGACAGCCAGTCAATTTCTCTTTGAATTTAATGTCGGGTTTCCGGCAATGCGGCGAGTCCTCTTCTGACGGACCACACCTATCCGAAGGCTAAATTAGCCTTGTTCCCTACCTAACGGGGTCGTTTGCGCTACTCGGGCCCAAGGCGATCGGCCCAAGACGCGCTTGCGTCCTTTGGTTCGTTCTTCGGTTGCTTGTCCTTTGACTCTCCCTAACGCTTATCTTTTCTGATTACACTGCAATGTTGCAGTGTTTAAACTGCACTGTAGTGCAGTTAAGTTATCACCAACGTAATAGTAAACGTTGGTGTGTTCCTATGGCTGAGTGGTTAGAGCGTAAGATTCTGCAGCGGACTTAAATTCTCCGTGCAGGATCAACTCATAGTACGGGAAAATGCAACTGTATGACACTGAAACTAAAGAAAGGAGAAACCTGGCATACGTAGTACATAGCCTAACGGGCACTCATGGTAAATAGGGAAACCTGGTTAAACTCAGCGATCCACTCGCTCCAAAAAGAAAAAGGGGTTTTGCACTCGCCCGGTTTGGGGCCGAAATGGCCCGGGCGAGGAGGTAAGTTTTCTTTATTTACAGAAAGTCCTAAAATTTTGTTTGAAGGCGGGGACACGATGTTTTCCTCCCGCAAAGGCGGTTTCTAGTGATGGCGCAGGGGCAAGCGTTAATTTTGTTTCCTTTAGACAATGGTCTCCAGGGAAGACCATTTCGTAGTGCTGTGGTGGACACCAGTAAATTTAATTATTTTAGCCATCTAGTTATCTGGTGTCAAAACTGGCGAGTCACCACCAAACGATGCACTATCGTCACAGATCGAAGTCGGCGGCTTTTTGCTCAGCTGGGGGCGTGTTCCTCCAGCTCATTTTCGATTACTCGGGGGCAAGGGGACACCTACAGGTATTCCGGTCAGTCGTCCTAACGATATTAGCGTACAGCAAGATTTCTACTGAGTAAGTCGTCCATGTGCTCTAAGATCAAATTCAAACATCCGAGTAAAATGATTCCGAGACAACATTCGGTAAAAGCAGCAAAGACCTTAAACTCAAGTTAG
Source organism: Trileptium ribeirensis (assembly GCA_030248225.1). NCBI lineage: Eukaryota > Metazoa > Nematoda > Enoplea > Enoplida > Thoracostomopsidae > Trileptium > Trileptium ribeirensis. The sequence goes on along the minus strand of JASANE010029393.1, from coordinate 7,946 downwards.
TGTGCCTAGAAATTTGATCCGTCTTTTATGATCCCAAATTTTCTTAACTCGATAAAATAGAAGAAATTCTCGAGGCTTCCTAAAGCCCGACGGAGGCTAGTCCCCCGTCCCTAATCTGCAGTTCTGTCCAAGCTCAAACACGGCATGAGCATGGGACGTTCAACTAAACTATAAATTTGTAAAGCAAAACAGCAAAACCATCGAACGATTCCCTACTTGCCGTGGCGTACACATTCAAGAAATTTTACCGTGGTCAGCTCAGGAAAAAGTCGTGGATCCTAACTCAAAGGAAGCAAGTCATGTAAAACCTGGACGGGAAGCGTCCAATTTGTTATGCCTTTACCTAAGACCACGGGGAATCAGACTGACTTCGACTCGGCTGACTGGTCTTCCTCCTGCTCGGTACCTACGTACCCTAAGTCGCCTCGCGCTCTCATCCTGGAATTCGGTCCTGCGTGTTTATTCCAGTTGGGGCTGCGTGTAGCATTTCGTCGGGGAAATGCGGGTTAAGTTCAAAAAGTGTTGAGTCTGTTTGTGCGAAGGGGACACGTTACATTCACGGGGTACCTATCCGAACGTCCTGTTACAATTCACTCAACAGGGAAACTAAACCCCTGCAAACGCCGATCATTTCCCACACTTACAGGTGTCGATCCTCGGGGCAGCACCAGCTGAACCCCCTTCGCGAGGTGTATACCTACGCGGAAATCCTTCACGACCGATCCAGCGAACAAAGCGGAAAACGAATAAAAAGAAAACCACCGAGCAGTTGAAAACAGAAGACAATTAATACTGAACAGTCACGCGTCGGAGCCGGTCAGTAAAGTCGACCGAACTCCGCGCTGCCGAAGTCAAACTGATTCCAAGATTCGACGCGTTGGTCGTAACCTCGAAATTTTCGCCTGTATGTTACGATGGCGATTTTGTCGCCGTCCAATCGTTGGCGACTTCTCGACGCCCACTTTTTTGGGTTTTCTATCCAGTGTCCAATTGGGGACACTTCCGGAAATTTTAGTCTTGACGGCTACCGTAAACCGTCGATGTCCTTAAAGAGAGTCGGCTTCAATTAAATTTGCCGACTTTAAGTTTTAATCTTCCGAGTACTCGGAAGTTGACCATCTGTGATTTTTGTCCAATTTTTCCCAAGAAAAGTAAATTTTAAAGTCCCAATTTCCCGTCCTCATCGCCGGATGTCCAGCGAAATCAGATCCTATCCTAACAAAATTTGAACTCTTTCCGGTCCCAGCGTAACTTAAGCTATTTCAAATACTTTTGGGTCACGTAATTTCCTTCTTCAGCCCCAATTAGCGTGACAATCTGCTCATAATTTAACTGTTTGTTCTTCCCAGCCCATCCCGAGTCGGCAAACATCAACTCAGCCTTTGTTGTCCTCGACTTGCCGACATCCTAATTAAGCTAAATCGAATCTAGCAGATGACCCTAGTACGCGAGGACACCCAAAAACGTCAGAAAGAATCGAGCTAATTTGGAATTTGCATGCGAGCGCCGGCACTGCAAAGTCTCGCCGGGGGAAACCGACGACGCCAGAGCGTCCGTCTCGAGGCCAGAGACGGGGCGAACCTTGGCGTATCCCTAATCGATCGGGGGCCCTGCTCCAAGGCCCTTAGGATCCGCGGGAGGGCCCTAAATCGCCCCCCCGTTCGTCCTATACGTTCGTCTTTTGTCCGTCCGTAAAACTCTGAAATTTAGCGAATTTTTTGTGTGTCATGTCCTTGTCTGTCCATCCTTATGTCGTGTCCTTATATCTACGTACCGATATACACGTATATATATATATATATATATATATATATATATATATATATCTATATATATATATATATATATAACTACACCCATACAACTACACACAATACACACACACACTAGACATACTGGCGTCCAGAGCGACAGAAAGGTCGCTCAGGATAAACACAAACTCACAACACACCAAACACAACAACATCAAAGCAACAAAGAAGAAAACCGACCAGAAACGTCGGTTAGAGAGAGAACGAGGACAAAAGCGAAAGGCCAGCGAGGAGACGAGGCGGGTGTGGGAAGGGAAGCGGGACAAGGGTAATCCGGGAGGATTTTCGAGGGGCTGCGGCCAAATTCGGTCCCAGGACGGAAAACGGGGTCGATCGATACCAAACACAGGGGGAAAGACGTAATAACGGACCGGAACCCACTCATGGGTTCCCATATGTATTAGTATGGGGAGCTTTAGCGGGCTCTCCTGCGTTAACGGATGGGCGGAGCGACGCCCGCCGGGTATCGTTGGACTCAGCGTCCAACGGCGATTTGAACGAGGGGTGACATCGCCAAAGGCGGTAGGAGTAAAAACGGTACTAAAATTGGTGCGGTTAGAGAGAGTCGTGACTACAATGGGGGCGCGTTTGTTGGTCGTTCGGGTTAACGGGGCGGCGGAGCGAGACCCGCCGGGTATTTTTGGAAATGTCTCATCGAGACGAATCTAATGAGGGGCGATTCGCCCATTTTAGAGTAGAGTGAAAAATCTCGATTTCTCGGTGCCCATCAGCGGTTGACAACTGCTTTCTAGGCATCCGTGCGCAGCTACCGCGAGTTAGCGGGGACTCGGGCGGAGGTTCGACGCCTATTGTTGGATTCAACTAGTCGCGACGAACAAAACGAGGGGTCGCATGCGCCGGTTCTGACGCGGGGTACGGCGACGGGAATGTCGGAAAGTGGGTTTTGTATTGGTTCCATACTGCAATAGGTCACAGAAACAAGGCGGGTTGGACTAAAAAGTTGTCCACAGCACACACACACATGAATAGATACCTATACATATTCTATATATGACATGTCCTAACTACATGGAAAGTGATAGTCCGGGTTTCACGGCGACAATTCTACCTAGCGTAAGCAGCGATTGTCCCTACGTGTTACAAGCGAAGTTCTGGCGGTGTCCGGGGCGATTTCGGAGGTCCCCTCACATTTCCTCAACGTGTTCCACCCGCCTATTATGGTTATGTTCCGGATCACAGCACCGTAGACGGTGGCGGGCCTTCGGATTAACCCGGCATCCGTCGTTGCGCATGCTTGCGAAGGCTACCAAAAGTGTGATTTTCGCTTATTTTGACTTGCTGTTTTCCGTGGCCCTTGCTCAGTGTGTCGCTAAAACCAAGTAAATTTTTTGATTTCGGTCTTAATAAGTTTGGTTTCTTGGACGTGCAGCCAAGGGCCTCCTTTTCCCGGACGGCCGTAACCGTCAACCTATAGCACGCAGTGTTTTGTGAATGAGCTTTAGGCTAGTTCCCCGTTTCCACTGGCATGGGGCTTCTTCTGCAATCTCACAGATCGGTTGAGGGGGGCGGTTTACGATCTTATAATTTCGTCCAACGGTAACACGCGTCCCCAATTACAGAACGGTACAAGCGACATGTTATGCTGAAACGGTAGATCAATATACAAGCAATACCTCTATACAAAATCGGTTCATTGGTACCCAAGCAGTACTTTCATACAAAATGGATCACTGGTATACAAGCGACAATTCTATACAAAAGCAATACTTTTACACGAAACGGTTTATAGATATTCATACGATACAAAACCCATACTTTCAGACAAAACGGTTTATAGATATTCATACGATACAAAACCCATACTTTCAGACAAAACGGTTTATAGATATTCAAACGATACTTTTATACAAAAGCGATACTTTTATACAAAACGGTTTATAGATATTCAAACGATACTTTTATACAAAAGCGATACTTTTATACAAAACGGTTTATAGACATAAGTGACATTTTTGGTTTAACTGGTACATTACTGTGAGTGGCATTTTTATGCAAAATGGTCATTTGCCGACGTCTCCCGGTACGATGTTACGTACGAAGGTCCTGAAATGCTCGTGACAGGGTCGAAGCGGCCCTGTTACATCTCTTATATTTTTAAATGGAAATTTTCGGACTTAAATATACGGGTTGTGAAGTAACGGCTGTATGTGTCCGTTTTATTGTCTCCACTCTTTCTTACATCGGGATCCCTGTCGGGGTCCCTTGTCAAAAGAAGGTGTGGGATGACTAATGCTCGAGGACCCAAGAAGGAAAAGAAGACCAAGACCCCAGAATAAATTAACCTATATATACAGATAGTGTATCCCTAGGTGTTACACGAACGCTTATTGCTTTTGGCTTAGTTTATCTGGTCGGTAAATTATTTTTGTGACGGGTGTTGGCTGTGCTTTGTTGATATGGTGATTCCAACAAAGTTCTTGCGATCATTACGACCCTAGGTCCTCCTCCTATATTTTAAGGGGAAAAAGGACTTTTTACCTGGGTTTGGAAGCTTTAGTTGAATGTTCTCGTGGCCGATGTCTAGTTTTGCTGTAACATACATACGTTGATAAGCACGAGCAAATATAATATAACAACATGAATGGTAAGATACGCCAGATTACAATAAATGTACACTATATAGTCCTAGGTTCAAAAAAAAATTTTTTTCCAATGTCCCGCATTCCCTTAGTGCAGAACTTGCTGCTCTTTATGATATTTGCCTTTCCACCCATCTGCGAAGGAAACCAATATATGGTTCCGTGACCTGAGGTTCTGCGGGTGGGTTGTCGCTGGGGCCCGTTTCCCATGCTCCAGATTCTAATAGTTCCGGCGGGCATTGGGGCACCGTCGCTTTCCGTGCCCTATCCGGAAATTGGCGTTTAATATCTTGAAATAGCTGAGTAAATTCCTTAGTCCATGTGTTCACATCGTCCTGTCCAACGTCCCATGTTGGTGGTGGTGGTGCTATGATAGCTCGAGCGTCATTGTTCAGAAGGTAATCGAAAGAGCAAATGTGCCGGCGCACACGGCGCATCACTTTGCTTGGGGTGTCCAGGAGGCGACCTTCGAATGGTTTGGACCGAAGGGCGGCCCTATATCCGCCAAGTATCACGATCGTCTCGGTCTGAGGCGTCGCGAGGCACGTCGCCAGACGGATTAGGAATTGCATGGTGGCACCGGGCCAAGCGATGGCAAACCATCCCTTCGAAGTGGCCATTTTTACTAGCGGTGCGTCCATATTGTCGCCCAGAATAAGGACCTTGGGCCAGTTGGCAATTCCGTGACGGATATAAGTCCGTATTTCTTCCAACAGGCGGCCCATGACGTTGTGACATGTTCGTGGGCGTCGGCCGAAGGCTATGTCTTCCGGTCCAAGACCGATTCCCCAGAAAGAGTCCGTTCGGTTCGCCTCCAATAATTGGGCATGGCCGGTGGCCAGTAGGACGTTTTGGAATTTCGGGATTTTGAATTTTTCGAGTAGCACCGTCCGCATGAGGTACGGTAGGGCGGGGCGAAGGCGCTCCGAAGTTTCGGGATCGAGGAATCTTGATTTGTTTCTCCGGGAAATGGCTTTGATGTCTCGAGCTCCCATTTTGAGATCGGAGATATCTTTTCTGGCCTGGTCCTCGTCGAATAAATAGGTGACGAATAGTTGATAACCTTGCTCCGTTGAGGAGTATTCGACTGGGTATTGTTCGATAGTTCGATCCAACGGAGCCATATTGGATAATTCTGGCCAACGTGTGCCTTTCGAAAGAAACGTTTCGATGGGAGCGGCGTAGTTGATTGTATAGAATGGCACACGCGGCTGCAGGTTTTGTTCCATTTTGTTGATTTTCGGTCGAGGTTCCCTGTAATAATATTCATCGCCATTAGTGGCGGTTCTTGAAAGTGTTAGCGCGGAAGCTTGAGTTCCTGGGGGCGATGTTCTGGGCTGGCGTTTATACTAATATCGTCTTCCCCGAGGTGGTTGTCTTGGGTCTCGAACCACCTCCAGTCCAATGTCTTCAGGTCGTAATTGTCGTTGTCCGTCCTTTTCGTCCGGTTCCAAGTCAGGATGTGCGGCTAACATGTCCTCGATGTCCTGGTCGACAAAAATGTCCATGAAAGGTTCAAACATGTCGTGCTGGCACGAACACTCCGGGTTGGAGGGTTCATGGGCATGACAGGGTCACGATGTCGAGTCGGTGGAGCAAAAGGCACGGTTTGCCTAGATGGGGCAGGGGGTCGGGGAGCAGGCTCTCGGGGAATCATACGCGGAATTACCACTCGGGCTTCCGGTCCGTGTGGTACATAGTCCGTATACACTCGGCGGCGGTCCCTAGCCTGACGATGTGGTTGGCGCCGAGTCGGTTCAGGAGGCTCTGTCCCCTCCACGGTCTTTTCACCAGAAGGTCCTAGCTCAGGAGATCCCTCGCTTTCCTCAGTAGAGGGGTCAAGTTCGAAGCGGGGTCTTCGACTAGGTCCCGGTAAAAGTTGACTCAGCGGTATTTCATCTTCCCCGTCGTCCCAACTAACATGCGGTTGAGCTTTAGGGCGTGCGGGTCGGGCTAGAGTCCCTTTCATGGCGGAGGATGCGCTGCGCGGCGGCGCCTTCTTCCTCCCCCGAATAGAAGAACCCTTGGTTGATTCGCCTATGGTCGATGTTGCTTCACTAGCCGTGGGGACGGCTCGTCTTCGAGATCGTTTGGCTTCGCCGCCCTCCGAAAATTCGGTGGGTCGACGTGACTCTTTCGTACCTCGTTCCTTTTCCTCACGTCTCCTAGCCAAGCTCTCAACAAATTCTGCCACTATGTTGTCGGCGGCCGTTTGGGCCTCCGAGGGTGGGTGCTGTATGATAGGTCCTGCTAAATATTCTACTAAATCGGTTGCATCCTGAAGTTCTCCTCGAGCACGGGCCTCTTCGTCTCTGATTCTCTTCCTTTCTTCCAAGGCCCATTCCCATTCTGCTTGTTGGTTTTGTCTCCTAGTGGTCCAGCGACCAAAGGAAGAAACCTGAGGGGTACCAGTCTCTTGTTCCGGTAGGGGTGATAACGCAACTGGGGTTATCCAGTGCTGAGGTGGGGTCCTAGTTTTACGTTCCGCGAGAGGTGAGAGTAAGGGTGGGATTGTCCATCGATGCGGCGGTGTTGGGGGTTCCATCGATTCGGGTGAAGTGTCTTCTGAATTTGCAGTAGACGCTGGTTCGCGAGCCGGTGTGGGGGTTTTAGCTGGTTTCTGTCGTGGTTTAGGTACGGGTTTTCGAGTTGGAGCTGGTTCTACGGGAGGTTGGCTATAAACTGGGGCGGATTGCGTAGGTGGTGGTCTAGGAGGTGTCGAGTACGGTGTGATCCATTCGTCTGGGGTATACTCCTCTAGTGTAGCTTCGAATCCTAAAGGCATTAGCGGCGTGTGTGGGAGCGGAGTAGGCGGAGCGGAATATGCGTGGCGAGGCTTGGCATAGTGTTGTTCATGCCGTTCCGGGGATTCACGGTGGAAGTGGTACGGGGTTAGTGGTTTATCCGAGTCAGTGATTAAGCGTTGTGAGCGAGGACTGCGGTAAGTTTGTGTAGCGGCTGCGGTGCGGCGTTGGGCGGGCGTAAGCGGCGACGTTTGGACGGCGTGTTCTACGGCTGAAGTTGGGGAGATGGCTTGCTCGGGAGTATGAGGCGAGGACTCGTCTGGATCCTGTGAAGCAAGTAATTCGACAAGGCCTAAATCATTGACGTTGAATGGTCGTAACGAGCGGCCATTGCCTGAGCGTGGCAGAGCTAAGGGTCTAGTTAAGTAGATGAAAAATGGACATTTTACCCCCCCCCCCTCCCTCCTCCCAGTTTCTAAAGTCAAGTTGGTTTTCCCCTCCACATACGTGGAGGTGGAGATTGGTGATAATTCTGGTTGAAATTATGCCCGGCTGGCTTTAAACCGTTTCGGCCATGCCAAGGGTCTCATCTGATGGCTATAGGCTACTGCTGGCCTTAAAACGTTTCGGCCATGCCAAGGGTCTTATCTGATGGCTATAGGCTACCGCTGGCCTTAAAACGTTTCGGCCATGCCAAGGGTCTCATCAGATAGCTGTAGGCTACCGCTGGCCTTAAAACGTTTCATCAGATGGCTTTACACCGTATACACGGTATTGGCTACCATTATGTT
>JASANE010029392.1:0-86730 GCA_030248225.1 Trileptium ribeirensis | reverse complement strand
GTGGTGTAACAAAGTTTTGGCGCCAGAACGGTAAAACATTGGAAAAGATGTTTTTTTTTCGTTTTCATTACGCCGCTTTTGGATTGTAATTGAATTACTCTATCAAGTTCACGAATTACAAAATCGTCGAAAAATTGTATTATATATTGACAGTGTTACTCGCTGAGGTGGTGACGCATTATGCAATAGAGATTGCTATATTTTGTATTACGTATTTTAGCGTACGCGTGATAAGATCGTGTCACGGTTGTGAATGGGCGTTACTGTTTTATTAGTCTTTATTCTGAATTATGAAGTTAGTCGTACTGTAGAGTGTAGATAGTGTGGTGTAACAAAGTTTTGGCGCCAGAACGGTAAAACATTGGAAAAGATGTTTTTTTTCGTTTTCATTACGCCGCTTTTGGATTGAAATTGAATTACTCTATCAAGTTCACGAATTACAAAATCGTCGAAAAATTGTATTATATATTGACAGTGTTACTCGCTGAGGATTTTTTGCACAGAACACTGCACATCTGTGCAACTTGGCTTAGAAAAGTACACCTTCTGAAAAAATGTGTAACAAAATTTTACTGTATCAAGTTCACGAATTACAAAATCGTCGAAAAATTGTATATATATACTATATATTGACAGTGTTGTTCGCTGAGAATTTTTTGCACAGAACACTGCACATCTGTGCAACTTGGCTTAGAAAAGCACACCTTCTGAAAAAATGTGTAACAAAATTTTACTGTATCAAGTTCACGAATTACAAAATCGTGGAAAATTTGTACTATATATTGACAGTGTTACTCGGTGAGGATTTTTTTGCACAGAACACTGCACATTTGTGCAACTTGGCTTACAAAAGCACAACTTCTGAAAAAATGTGTAACAAAATTTTACTCTATCAAGTTCACGAATTACAAAATCGTCGAAAAATTGTACTATATTTTGACGGTGTTACTCGCTGAGGATTTTTTGCACAGAACACTGCACCTTTGTGCAACTTAGCTTAGAAATACACAACATCTGAAAAAATGTGTAGCAAAATTTTACTCTATCAAGTTCACGAATTACAAAATCGTCGAAATATTGTACTATATATTGACGGTGTTACTCGCTGAGGATTTTTTGCACAGAACACTGCACATTTGTGCAACATAGCTTAGAAATACGCAACTTCTGAAAAAATGTGTAACAAAATTATAATATATATATCAGGGAGTAACCGAAATTCTGGTTCCGGCGAAAATCGTGTTGCGGTTCCGGCAAAGGGCAAAAACCATACCGGAACCGGAATTCCGGCTTAAAAATTTTGTTTGAAATTTTCCACGTTTTTTGCTTTATCCTGCAATCCAAACATATGTAATATATATTATACAATGGTCAAGCTCCAATACAACCAAGCAAAAGAAAAGATTAACTAACCACCTGCCGTGTAAAACGTAAGTAGGGCACATAATTTGAGCAGGAATTTTTCATAATAACCTGCAGGAGTTTGTTAAATCAAAGCCAGGTCGATGCTTGTAGCAGCTATTTTACACATCCAGAAGTCTGTTGGATACGTTTTAATTAAACCGGTCCAACTCGGTAACAGAGTATGGCACGCAGAAGTACTTAGGGTATGCTTGGCTAACATAAATTGCGTCAGGCACCCGCCAGTGCGCTTGTAAACTTGGTAAATCAGTTTAACTTGAAGTAAACTAACGTTATCTGCAACGCAGCTAGAAACTGCTTTCTTGGCAATGAACTGTATTTATTGAAACTGTGCGAGCAGCATCACAGTGTGTCTCATTTATAGCATTCTGATTAGAAAGTTATCATCATTATGATCTAACTGACAGGCACTGTTTGTCCAACGCTAGCCTAAACAGTGTCTCTGACCACTTATCAGAAAATTACCTTCTATCTATTATTTTCTCTTAGAATCATATAAACCAATAATTTTAAGTTTCCTACAGAAGAACATGCAACAAACGTATGTGTAGTAAAGGGAGGCGACTGGAGACAGAGCGAAAGTGTGTATTCTACGCTCCAAACTTTGTAAGCATATTCGATTTGACGCAGTACATGCAATGGTGTGTAGTGGAAGGCATTTTTTGCTCTGGGTGTCCAAAAATCGACATATTTGATCGATAAATAAACATTATTAGCGTCCTCAGTCTCTTTAAAGTTTCAGAAAGGCAATAATACCATCGCAAAACATTAAGTTTAATGTAAAAGTTATTTTTAATGCATTTTAAATCCACTATACCTTCATTTCTTCCATCATTTGTTTTACTATATATAAATTTCGACGACCTGGTTCCGGATCCGGTTTAAATGGACCGTTCCGGTTGCTGGTTCCGGTTCCGGTAAATTTTGGTTCCGGTTATTCCCTGATATATATATATTGACATGCACAACTTTATCTAAAATGTGCAATTTGCTTTGATTATATGTCAGACCTAAACAGTGACTTTCAAATAATTTTTAAAAAAATCCTACTTTCGCAAATCTATCACGGTTTGATGGGTTAGCGACTTCCGATAAGATATGATACCTACGCCCACTTAGTATTGTTTGGCTACGCTTAGCAGCAATCAAGGTGTCTTTCTGTTTTTTGATTAACCGGCGAAGATGACCTGTCATCCTTTTGGGTTCAACCGCGTTTTTGGCTAACTTTGTTCTAGATTTTGGAGTACACCGGTCACATGCATTCTCAATGAACTAACAAACATCCAACTGTACAGTAACGCTGGCATTTGGGTCGACCTCCTGTAGAGACCCGTCGAGGCACCCTCTAAAACCATTCCAATCTGTTTGCCACGCATTGAATTTCATTCTATATTCCGCTCTTACATTTGGGCATGTAACAACAAACAAATCAAACAACACCGATAAATGGGCGCTATGTGCAAAGCAAATGCCGATAAATATAGCACTTTTATGAGGATAGTGTTAATTGAGCGAAGCCGAGCGAAGCGTTTTTATTTTCTGTCTGGGAGTAAAAAGGTCGATGTCCGTCCGTTCGTTCGTTCGGTCCGACGGATCTCAAAAACCACTGAACCGATTTAAAAAAACTTCTTTTGTTTGAAAGCCTATCATGTCAGAGTGGTCACCTGATATTGGAGATTAAAAAATTTTGAGTGGTTAATTAGTAATTAGCTAATTGGTTAAGCTTATGCAGCTGAAATAGAGAATTTTGTAACATTTGTGTTATTTATTGAAATAGAATCGTTTCGATCAAACCATTATAGGATTTTTTGGGTCGAAGAATTCAAATATATTTTTACCAATCATAAAGCCCTATGCCCTATGAAATGTAGTTACAGGAACATAAAATTGAGTACATTCGTACTGCCACAGCCCAAGCTCCGCTCACAAATGTAGTTCCACTACCGACTAGTTATAGGGCGGTTTAATATGTTTCATTAAAGTATGATGTCAATTACCCTCAAGTATTCTGTTGTATTGATATTCTTTTTCAACGAATAATATATATATATATATTGTTTAAGATATATCAACATTTACGTTTCTACACATGCCCGAGCGAGCAAAGATGGATCGTTCGGATTCTTTTGATTGTCCCTATCTACTCATTTCAGTCATGGCTGTCGCTTTTGTTTATTGGATCCGAGCGACTGTACATTTATTTTAATAGTGTTCGCGACGCGTACGAAGGTAAGAGGCATCATAAAATTAAATTTATTACGCGAATGCTAGTTATGAGCCACTCCGTTTTTCTCTAAATTGGAAGCTAAAATAAAAGATCTTGTTTCGAAAAAGCGCAAGAAAAATGACTGTGGTTTATCCTTTAAGTATTCGCTTCGAATGAATCAAAAAAGTTTAAAAATGGTCATTAGACTTAAAATAGTCAAACATTCTCAGCTTTCTGTCGTCATAGTTACTATTGATGTTTGGATTTACTCCTGTCTGTTATGATTGGCTGGCGTTATGGTAATTCATTACATTATGGGGCACTTTAGAAACTAATTACATTATCGATGTTAGAGTAGTCATGGTTTAATTAGCTAATTCAACAAGTAGGCCTCAAGGCGATTCATTAATCATTCATCCTTCCTAAAGTAGGTCCCAAGACAGAAATCGACTGCTTTTTCTGCAGATTCTGTGTTCCCTGAAAATTTTGCCAGAGGCGACTTTAAGCGATACCCCTGACACGCAATCAGAGCCACCAGATTTTGCGAAACCCGCATAAAATGGGGTTTCCAGATCTAAAATTTATCAATATCAAAATTCGACATTTATAAAAACGATAAAACTGTGCTTAGACGTCAGAAACGTTACAAACGATCAGTAACGTAGCAAGTTGAACTCTTTTCGTGTTAATGGCAAATTTTAAACCATTTTTTATGTATTTTAATCAATTTATTTAACTTCAGATTTGGATTTTAGAAAAATTGTTCAATTTTCTGTGTCAACAAGGGATACTGATGAAGCAAAAGCCCTACATGATGAATGAATGATAAATGACCCTACAATTAACCAGGGTGCATGAATCGGGGTGAGCTCCATTGTCAAAAAAAACTAAAAAACAATGTCTGGTTTCCCATTTTACTCTGCAATTTCAAGAGATCAGACTCTGTACCTGATTAAATTTTCGTTTCATAGTTCTATTTCGTTGTGCTTTTCAGCATTTGTGATCTACAATTTTCTCAGTCTATGTTACGAATATCTTGGTGGCGAAAGTAATATTATGGCTGAGATCAGAGGGAAACCAATTAGGTAAGCGCATACGTATATATGTACTATTATACGGTTTTGCCAATTACGTTCTAATATTTTTTGTACGTTGTGGTGAGTAAAATTCTCATGCCGCGTTAGGTCGCAGGCAGGTCGCGTTTGTTGACATCTCATAATACCGAATTTGATATGTTATTGTGCAAAATGCTTCTTTATTGACTATTGAGTGTGTTCAACTTTTTTATTAGGGTAAACCCAATTTATTTGTACAGACATGCGTTAGAAACTTAGATATTTAAACACTGCACAGCGTTTTGTGTAAATATATAATAGAATACAGCTTGTAATCCAGAATGATTTTTTACCCTATACGCAGATTATGTTAAATACTTGTAGCGCATATATTTGCAGATGACAAATACATTTATAAGGCATATGATAAAGTAAAATATTTGTTAAATATCGCATATATGTAGATGGATGAGCAAAACTAGCTGTGGCACACGTAGGCGACTTGTAACATTTTATGGTTGTCTATTGCCCTTTGGAAGGAAATTTGGGGAGGCGGAAGAAGTGAGGGAACTTTGTCTCTCTTCCCTTCTTATTTGTACATTGCTAAGACTCTTAAATCAATACACCGGCAATATGCTGGGTGGCCCCAACCTTGAAAACCCTGGAAAACTCTTGAATAGACCTCCCAAGTAAAATCGGTGAAAATGAACTGCCGAACCTTGGGAATAGCATCAAGCATATTTAAAAGTTCTAAAATCTTGGCTGTTTGCTTTCGTAATTTACGTTAGAGTCATGGTAACCAATAAAGTCATGCTGCAACCTCGAACAATTCTTTATTGTCGAACTCCGTCGCTAATACAGATTCTAATGATGTTTATCAATGATAAAAGATCGCATAGGATGTTTCAATTATATTATTCTTGAGTGTAAGATATCTTGTGTGCCATAAACAATACTGTTGCAATTCGAATTGCAGTTAATTTGGGCGCAGCGTTTATGGAGTCGATGAAGTCAATTAGGCACAATCCAGCTAAGGTTTTGCAGGTCTCAATAGATAGCCCTGCTGTAAACTGTAATAAAAGCCCTGTAAACAACTTACTTATGACTGTTTGCGATAAAGTCGCTTGTGGTTCCAGTTACTGTAATAAAAACCCTGTAAACAACTTACTTATGACTGTTTGCGATAAAGTCGCTTGTGGTTCCAGTTACTGCTCTGGTTCTCATGCCGGCCGATAAAGCTAAAAAAGCAGAGATCGGCACCGTCTCTCTGTTTACATTAATGTTTTTCCTTTTTTCATACAACTTACTGCTGCTGCAGCTGTTTGACGTGAATAATCATCAGTATATCATGATATTGTCGTTACGTTTTTATCACAATTTTGGCGAACTACTGAAAACAAAATGAATGAAATATTGTTGTAGACTGTCGACCAAAAAATTATAACCATGTGATTTAATTTATTTTTGGATTTGTGTAATTTCAGAACGAGTTTTTGGACTTCAACGTGCTGCCTTCGTGGAAAGCAGTACTCAATTGAATTTTTACGATTTTGCAAACGGGTATGTATTTTGTTGCTATAAGTGTTACGATGCTGTGTTTTTGTGTAATTTTGGTCTGAAACACCAAACTAAAAAACAATTTACTATGCAGAATATGTAATTATCGACCTTATTAAAGAGGATAGTACGAAGACCCGTACTTGTAGAAGTTATATGGAAAATATTACACCCAGTTTTGGCCTAGCAACAGTCTTCCGGGAAGAATAAAAATTTAAATATGCTAAATATTTTTGAAATGGCGCGACCGGAGTTTTTGAGATAGTGTGTAATTGGAAAAAGTACTTTTCTCCGTCTGTTCTTTGCATAAAACTTTGCCAGATTGACGGATTTTTGCATTTCTATTCGACTAGTTTTGTGTTTGCGCTGCTCCGCTATCCCATGATTTAATACCTAAATCTTCACAATATGATGAATTGGCGAGTGTTGACTTTTGTCCATTTGTAATCACCCAACATTTTAGGTTAAAACTTGCCAGAGGGGTCGGATCGAAAAATTTAGACGTTTATTACGAAAATGCAGATCTTTTTATAGGGAACTACAATTTCTACTGTTATCCTTTTTTTGCCAGAGCAGCCGTTTTCGAGGTATGATTCAACGTTTAAAAATACCCCAAAATATATTCTCTAAATTTGTACAATGTAATGTTTTGCTTGTTGGGATAAACGATGGAATGACAGGACATGCACCAAGTTAAACTCGTTCATTTCATAATTTTAATCATATGCTGGCATGCTATTAAACGTGTGTGCACATTATCCAAGTTGGCAAAATTTCTCAGCAAAAACGGATCAAATTTTGCCTATTTTTCAATACAGATATATGTAGATCATTAGAATGGTTCTATAGATAATCGATCCTCCGCATACGTTAAAAAGCAATTGAATTTGCGTGGTATACAACAAATAAGGCAAGTGTTAGGGCTTACAACGTAAAATCGCTTCAAATGATAATTTTTTCTTAAACTTTGTGATTTATAAATTTAAAAATTTTTCATCTTTTTGCTCACTGGAAGAAGAAACAGTTGTCCTACCGTCTTATATATCTGTGATTAAAATAGTTACTATGGATTTGCCTATGTATTAGCAACACAAGAGTCTCAGCGGTGATTTAAGAATGTCAAAATATTAATTATGGGCAGCGTAGCCATGCTTGTTCTGTTTACCTTTAATACATCCGTCGTCTTGCGAGTTACTTATTATATTTTCTTGTACTTTTACTGTTGTACAGGTATTTTCAAGCTATAAAACGACATTTTTACTCCAGAAATAATGGTATATAGTTAATGTTTAAAAACATTTTGCGTACATAAAATTTAAATTTAGAGACGTTAATAAATTTCGATTTAGTTGAACATGGTGGTTTCATACGATTTGGCGCCCGAACGGCGGAATATCGCGCAAACTCATTATGGGGGATTTGAAAAATATAGATCGTCCCCCACTGTGGACAAGCCAGCAATTTATTTTTGTGCTTTTAAATGAAAGTGTATTTGGCCTGTTCAACTTGAGTGGGGACTCCATTTTCAAACCCCCATGTTCGTTAAATTTTCTTTTATATTAATGCGTCCACATGCCCGAAGTTTCTTGTTTAACTAAATCTATAACTTGCTAATGTCCCGAAATCCATGTTTTTGTCTGAAACGCTGTATTACTGGCTAGTCCAAACCTCGAAAATTATAGCCGGGGGCCTCCTGGCTCACCTACGGGATTTTCTTTTGGCAATTTTTTGGCCGGATTTTGTCGCGTTTAGACGTTTATTTTTCTCAACAGGGAGATTTGAGCCGGGGTACCTCCGCTTTTCCTTGGGCAGCCGAAAATTCCAGGCCCCTCGCCCTCCCCCCACTTTGGATTAGGCAGTATTACAGCATGAAATATATTTGTATCATTGTGTCAAGTGCTTTTAAATACGAAAATATTTAGGATAGAGCAAAATTTTATCTTGTACCGGAAAATTTCCCCGGAAATCAAATTGGAACGCCCAGAGCCCTGTCTCGGCACCTTTTCGGAACGCTACGGCCAGGCTAGTGTTATATATTGATGAGGTGGAGGAGTTTTGCAATATAACAATTTTCCCAATAAGCTAAACCGCGAATTCTTGTATAGAGCGACTGCTGCTGCTGTTGTTGCTATATCGTGCAATTTTTTTCGGAGGCCCACATAAAACAGAGCTGATTGCTTGATGAACATAAACTTTAAATATCGCTATTTTAGTTCACTCCTATAATAACTGAACTGAAGTAGCTACGTGATCTAGATTAACTGACGTTTTATCATGCTTTTTGTGTGCTATAGCTTGAATTTATTGAGCGGAGCGAAGCGAAGTGTGTATGTTTTCGTTAGAGAGGAAAATCAGCACCGTCTGTCGATCCGTCCGTCGAACTCCTCAATCACTACTGAGCCGAATTTTTAAATTTTTTGGTATGAGAAGCCTAGTATCCTTCAGGAGATATATATAGTTTTTGTCAAAATTTGTTTTAGTTATTTAGTAATTAATTAGTTAAGCGTGTTAGCCTTTTGTTATTATTTTCAAACAAAAATTGGTTGTTCTTCAATGAACAATTAGCTATCTAGCTTTTTGTATGGTCGATTTGACATCAATTTATTGTCTAAAACATGATACTTATTATAAATTGATACAATATTTAGTTGAAATACATGTATACATAAATAAGATATGAAATGCTGTGCCTATTGCTCCGCTCACTTTTTGTAATTAATTGGGTTTACTAGTATTGCCGTTTGTTCGTGCGTGATAAGACCTCCGGATGAGAAGACATGTGCAATTTTGACGAATAGACCACTTTTCACTTAAATTATATAATAGTCATACGTATAATCTTTTATAGGCTACATTGCAATTTTGTATCATTAAACCGTTGATGGCTGCAATAACACTAGCGCTTGCGGCTGTTGATCGCTATACTGATGGCGATTGGTCGTAAGTTTGTTTTTAATTATTTTCGAGTGTAATATTAAATTGAATTAACTTTAACGCTGTGCTAGCTAGTGGTGGGCAAGGGTGGTATGGAATGAACCGTCAGGTAGTATAAATACTGAATATCGGGAGCCAGTATTCAGTATTTATAACTTGTAGCAGAAATAGGTTAAGGCCTCTGTGGGGAGTAAATAGAAAAGACGGGTTACTGTTACACCCCGAAACGGTATAAAACGGTATAACCGTGACTAGATTGATACTATCTAGATTGCCTAAAATTCATTACAGCCAGTAACGTTACGTAATTTGCGGAAACTAATATGGTGTCGACATATTCACCCCGTCTGGTGTAGTTAAGCGCGTTGAGAAAAACATTGCAATCAGCCGGAATTTTAAAAATTGGTAAAATTTTGCCTCATCGCTAATGGCCCTGATCCAGCTTTCATCTTATAATATTGCACATGCTGAGATTCCAAATAATGCTACACTTTGCTTAGGCGATGTTTCCACCGAAGATAGAATAGGATATCTTACGTATGTTTCCTCTCCTTTGTGTTATATTAATAAATTTTATGTCTGCTGACAAGTTTTGTAAAGCAAGGTTGTATTCGAAACTAAATAGCAGCGACATAATATGGTTATGACGTTTGCGGAGTAATAATTTCGATCGAAGCAAATGTGTATAAAGCGTCGACTAGAACTGGTTTCCAGATATAATGACTGCAGGATTCAGTATAAAAAGTGTGCACTCATTGCACAATCTTGAACGGTATGGTTGTGCACGTTATTTCGTTAGCGCTGCATTACAAGTCTCGACCCAAATTAATAAGTTATGACATGGCACCGTGGCGCAAAACATGGTCGGTTATATATATAATGAATGTATTCAGTAATTCTCAAATTCAGGTCAATGAATAGGAATTATAATATATACTATCCGAATCTTCAGTGTTGTATATAATTTTTAGGCCGACCCAAGGATATCTTTACATTACACTCGTCTATAACGTGTCCTATTCGTTGTCGCTGTACGGACTGTTGCTGTTCTATTCGGCCACGCAAGACTTGCTTGTCCCATACAGTCCGGTCCTCAAATTTCTAACTATCAAAGGTGTCATTTTCATGTCATTCTGGCAAGGTACGCTAATATTTTCTATTGGTTTTATGAAACTGATAGTTTAATTGATTTTTGGCACTAGTCTAATCTATTTGGCAGGCGGGACTCAAATAAACCAACGTTGCATTTCATCGTTTATGTCGCGGCACAGTGGGTCTCAGTTAACATCACAAGTTTTTTTAGGCTTCTGAATTCATTATTTTTGATAACTTTAAACTTTACACCAACAGTTTTTTGAAGTTTTATAAACGAGCTTTTAACCTTGTTCGCCAATAGGATTCAGCGACCAGACATGTGACTCTACAGGAACTCAAAGCAAATTTACATTAATTTCAAATCTATTTTTAGTTTATGCCCAATCTACTTCAAAATATGTGAGAACTGAACTAAGTCCTTTGAGTTTCGTGACCAATAAATGTATTATAATTTTAAGAAAAATATTTTTATCAGAACACATTTATATACAATTACTAACCTGTGTTTACTATTGAAACTATAATTTGACAATCATCTGGTTTCGTGAGAAAGTAAGTTATTAAGAATTTTGTAATGACCGTTTCAATACATGTTGCAAAACATGTTTTGTGCAACTGATTGATTACATGAATTCTGAGTGTAGTGAGTGAAACCAACGAAGCTAGCCGGATAGTGGTGAAATTTGACAGTGTTCGTTATTGGATTTTTTAGTGTGACTCACACAACTCAACTCTGGCTGGGCGGATTGATTCGTGCCGTTAGCGTATTTGAAAACTGAAAATGTCAATATATGCGCTTCGTTTGGCGCGAAGCTCTCCAACTTCTTCTCCTCGAAAAAGCGGGTCAAATGGGCTCTCGTCGTGTCTCTAATCATCCCAAAAAAATCATGTTATTTATTGTATCTCGACAACTGGTTAAGATATAAGCCAAATTATTCCGTTTTTGTAGAACAAATAGGGCTCTATTCTTTGCTACACTTCCTTTTTACAGTGATTTGGGTAAAAAGTGGCTTTAAAATGCTCGCATGAAACCTGAAATATAGGAGAGCAGCAATATCTCCGCAACCTCTCAAGCTATATGGGTGTTAATAGCATAGCCAAATGTAAGTATAAAATAATGAAACTAACATTTTTAACTGATTAAATAATCTTATAACCCGTCCTTTGCCTTCAACAGGCTTGAAACTTACTTGATCAAAACTTTAAACATATAACTTTTTAGATATTCTTAAAACTGGTTCATAGCTTGAAAACGGCTGCTTTGGTAAAAATACATACTATACTGTGCTCTCCACAACAATTGACCCCTGCTCGTTCACAACTTGCTCGTAGAAGATTTAAATCATGTTTTGAAATTTTATAGTTTATTTTTGTTTCCTCTTTGCTCACTCGCTCGTAAGGCGACAGTTAATTGAAGCTAGTGTTGAGAGTATTCTGAACTGTGGTCTACATTTTTATAATACACCTATAGAGTTATAACATCAAATGATGATAGCTCCAAATGGCCAAGATCAAATCTTTAATTCGTATCAGTTTTGTGGAATATAGGTAAGAAATCATTGAAGCAACGCAAGCAGAACGTTCAATGCACAACTATATTCTTTTACACGTCGAATAAAAAGTTGCAAAAATCCATATTCTTGTGAACAGTAAGTTATGCGTGATACAGACGGACCAAAAACGTTTTAGTTATAAACAATAACTACAATGTTTTTGTATGTATATTTATGGGGCCCATATTAACAACCTTCCATTCAGCTATCGGTTTTAAGTCTTTATTATGGTTTAGGATTATTTTTATCGATCCTTGGCGCAACGGGTGTCATACAGCCGATCATTAACGACGAACACGTGCAGATAACGTCAGCCGGTACAGTAGCGGCAGGATGGCAGAACTTTTTCATTTGCTGCGAAATGTTTGTCGCTTCGGTTGCGCTGCGCTTTGCGTTCCCGGTTTCGACCTATGGAGGCGGAGACCCGTCAAGTTAGTTTTCTCGATTAATTTGTTACAAATTAGCGTAAGCTCTAGCTCATTGCAAATACTCGGACTCTTTATGTAATGTGTAGCACAAGAGTGTTATTACTGTCAATTTTTCGAACTTCAACTGCGATGGACCAACTATCTCGAAGGCTTGTAGCTCTTAGCTCACGAGGAAGTCCCAGGGGAAAAGAGATTATTTGAGAGAGGCTTTCGGCGTCAGTAATGCAACTCTGCCGGCCACGAGAGGGGACAGTTTTCAAAACTTCTTGGAAAAAATCTATGTTTTTGCCACCTTTCACCCGATTTTTGCCTATTATGGCTTCTTGATGAGAATCCGCTAACTCCTGGTTCAGTGAGTGCTATGGCTCTCACGAAGATTTAGGAAATAAGCTTTTTGGACCTAGGTACCCAGTATGTAGATTTACATGGATGATTTTGGTATATTTCGATATGTCGCGTGGAAAAGAGCCGTATGCTGTTTATTACGACCGGATCCGGGCACTGATTTCTAGGATAGTGGAAATCCGTTGATTTCAGAAATCAACCATTAAATTTGACTTTTTTCTCTTTTTATCAAACCCTAAATGTCAATGATATTGTCTGATTGCGTAAGTTTGGTACCTACCGAGTATCCTGAGCCAGTGTGGGTGAAGCACTTTTAGAACTTCATCTTAGAAGGTTGAGCCGAGTTTTGGCCAAAGAACGGTCAAATTTGACCCATTTTCGTCAAAAATCTGGACCTTAATATTTTTTCTAGGCGCACAATATTTCTTTGTTTAATAAACTAAAATCTTGCCAACCAAACAAATTTTTTGTTACCTGTATGGGTACAATGGATTAAATTAAAAAGCAATTTTTATCCTAACATTAAAGTGGACGCACCAGGAAAAAAATTTGAATTCTAGTAGGAGTTTTTCTTATTTTCTGAAGATACGTTAAAAATTTTTTGAGTGACATATTTTGAAAATTAAGGAACTAAACATACATAACATACATTTTGAAAATGGTGTCCTGTACAATTTCGACAATCTACTAAAAATCGTAACTCCAACAGTCCTATCCAGGCTGCTGTGATTTTGGCCCCATTTAGCTGTTCCGACTCATTTTTGGCACAAACTTGTAGTCCGCAGCATTTGAACTATATTTTAAGCGAATTCTGTATCTCTGGCGTCCTGTTGGGTTCCTGTGGCCCTATAGCGCGCCCTTCGGTACCCCTTAAGTTACCCCAAATTCCCTTAATGGCAAGGTTTTAGTGAAATTTAAGTATTTAGACCTGGTTTTAGATCCATTAAAAAGCAAACTTGAGCAAATTGAACACTATTTCCAGTACCTAGCTACCAGAGAATAACTGGAACCAGCAAACGGAACCGTCCATTTAAGCCGGATCCGTAACCGGAACCTGGTCTTCGAAACCTATATAGCAAAACAGATGAAGGAAGAAATGCAGGTATTTAAAATGTGTTAAAAATAACTTTTACATTAAAGTTAATGTATTGTGATGGCATTACTGCCTTTCTTGAACTTTAAAGAGACTAAGGAAGCTAAATAATATTTATATATCGATCAATATGTCAGTTTTTGGAGATAAGCCAAAATACCTTCTACTATACACTCTTCCTTATATTGCGTCAAAGTGAATGTTGCTTATAATGCATGGGGCGTAGAATAAACACTGTTTCGCTTCCTTTACTAATCATACGTTTGTTACGTGTTATTCTGTAGGATACTTGACATTATTGGTTTATATGGTTCTAACTCGGATAAAATAATAAAAGGTATATATACTATAATTTTCAGACACTGTTTTGGCTTGCGTTTAGATGATAATGGTGATGACTTTCTAACCACAATGCTATAAATGAGATCAACTGTTATACTACTCACACAGTTTCAATGAATACAGTTCGTTGTCAAGAACACAGTTTCTGGCTGCGTTGCAGATAACGCTAGTTTACTTCAATTTAGACTGATTTACAAAGTTTGCAAGCGCGTGCTTGACGCAACTTAGCAATGTTAACCAAGATTACAGCTAAGTATTTCTACATGATCCATACTCTGTTACCGAGTTGGACCGGTTTAAATCTAACAGACCCCGCAGACTTCTGAATTTGTAAAATAGCTGCTGCAAGCATCGGCCTGGTTTTGTTGTGTTAATAAAATCCTGCAGGTTAAGATAAAAATTCCTGCTGAAATTATGTATCCTACTTACGTTTCACATTGTAAATTGCTGAGTTAATCTTTTCTTTTGTTTGGTTGTACTGGAACTTGGTCATTGCGTACATATTACATAACGTTTGGACCGCAGAGGAAGCAAAAATGTGAAAAATTTCTTACAATTTTTTAAACCGAAAATCCGGTTCCGGTATGGTTTTTGCCCTTTGACGAAACCGCATCCGGAACATGATTTTCGCCGGAACCGGAATTCCGATTACTCCCTGCTAGCTACCTTTCAATATCTCTAAAATTGGGCTAATCGTGTTTCGGGGCCCCAAAATATTCGATTTTTTTCGTAACTGGCTCATCCAAAGTGCGATTTATGTCCGGTAAAAAGGTGTCCTTGGGGAACAAAATTGTATTTTTCGTATAGGGCTTGCCCAGAATCTGATTAAGATACTCTAAAAAACAACCTTTATCAAATTGGGCACTGCGTAATGTAATTCTCTGGTTCTTTTTGTTTCATAGTAAAATGATAAATGCCGATGCCTCTTTTTTGTTTTTAGATTACAGCTCTGGTTCTGGAGTTGTGGGGTTTGAGGTATGGTTCCACAATAGTTCGAAATTCGAAAATTTGTTCTGACGTCCTGGGCGGCTAACAAGTTTCATTTGGGTGTTTTCGGGCTTGGAAAACTCATTGCCGGTGTAGGTTTTGCCCTGTCAGCCATGGTTCCATGGGTATGGGGGTATGACGCCCCATGATACGGGGTCAGAGGTCTATGTGAGCGTTTTTAGTACCCTTCGCGGAAGCAAGGTTATTTTTATCTTAATTTTGGAATTTTTTCTCTGGTTGGTTTTATTTCATAGTAAAATGATAAATGCCGATGCCTCTTTTTTGATTTTCGATTACGGCTCCGGTTCCAGAGTTATGGGGTTTGTGGTATGGTGCCACAATGGTTCCTCGACCCAAAATTCGAAAATTTGTTCTGACGTCCGGGGCGGCTGAAAAGTTTTGCTCGGGGTCTTCGGGCATGGCAAACTCATTGCTAGTGTTGATTTTGTTCTGCTACCCAATGGGGGTATGGCGCCTCTACGATTCATCGAGTCGAAATTCCAAATTTTATTGTGGCGTACTGGGAGGCTGATAGCTTCGACTTGGGGAGTTTTCGGGCATGGAAAACTTATTGCCGATGTTAGCTTTTTCTAACTTGTGCGGTATTGTGTGCTATTCACATATAGCATATCGACGTATGCTATCGTGAGCTGATTGGCTGTACATGCAAAAGTCGTTGGTGTACCTATGCTTCACTACGTTCTGTAATCTCGATAGAGTTACTCGTTTTGGATATTTTAAATGCATGGAATAACTAGGAAAACGCATGAGAGAATATTGTAAACATCTTTCCATCGTGGGTCGATGTTCTGCTTGTTGAGCGGAGCTCGGCGAAGCCGAGCGAAGCGTTTTTTGTCTGGGAGTAAAAAGGTCGATGTCCGTCCGTTCGTTCGTTCGGTCCGACGGATCTCAAGAATCACTGAACAGGTTTTAAAAAACTTTTTTGCTTGAAAGCCTATCATGTCAGAGTGTGCACCTGATATTTGGTATTAAAAAATTTTGAGTGGTTAATTAGTAATTAGCTAATTAGTTAATTTTATGCAGCTAAAATAGAGAACTTTGCAATATTTTTGTTATTTATTGAAATAGAATCGTTTCGATCAAACCATTATAGGGTTTTTTGGGTCGAAGAATTCAAATATAATATTTTTACCAATGATAAAGCCCTATTCCCTATGCAATGTAGTTACAAGAACATAAAATTGAGTACATTCGTAATGCCACAGCCCAAGTTCCGCTCACAAATGTAGTTCCACTACCGACTAGTTTTCAATATTTTAGGGGTGAAATAAGAAAGGGCTTCAGCGAATACTGC
The DNA here is from genome assembly GCA_030248225.1 of Trileptium ribeirensis. Classification (NCBI taxonomy): domain Eukaryota; kingdom Metazoa; phylum Nematoda; class Enoplea; order Enoplida; family Thoracostomopsidae; genus Trileptium; species Trileptium ribeirensis. The sequence continues at coordinate 70,398 of JASANE010029392.1, read as the reverse complement.
AACGAATAAGTAGCAAGGGTTTCAGTGTTTTACTTGTTTTCGATATTTTAGTGCGTGAAATAACGAAGGGTATTGATATGACTGAAAAACATTTTTCAGTTTATAGCAGACGTACTCAAATTAAACAAAGTTACTATGACCTGGGGTACCTTTTCCAGTTCCCGTTAATGGAATTTTTTCTAGCTTGCTGTACCAGAACGCGCATGTGGGGTTTGACGTGGACCGTCGCGAAGGAACAATCTACCTCCGGGGTGGGGATTGACGACGCCCCGAGGGTGTACGACCTTCAAAGGGATAATATCAGCATGTATGAAGTAGCTGCTTTTATAGTAGCGAAAATAACAGCTAATTTTTATATATTTCAACAGTTATTACTGTGGTTTAACGAACACTAATAATTAGGGTGAAACATCACTGTCCAGTTTTTCTTTCAAAATTTCTTAGCTCAGATGTTTTACTAGTGAAAGTAAACTTAAAATTGTACATTCTCCATGAAAAGTAAGTAAATTATCTGATGACGTAACTTTTGTGAAATATGATGTTGTTTCAGAAGCGCGCCGTAGCGCAGCAGCTGGTGGTAGCGGCATAGGATCTGGTCAAAATTTACAAAGCATTTCGGAATCGTTCAAAGAAACGATGAACCCTCGCGATATAATGCAAGATGCGTTTCATAATTTTCATCCGCAGTACCAACACTATACCCAAGTATGTTTTTATTAACCGATTCATTTATGTTATTTTCGATTTAAGTTACTAAAAAGTGTTTTGTGTATTTATGGATCACTTTTGCACAGACTCAGGCAGGACCGCCGTTCATAAGTCACACCAATATTATTGCTTACTCATTACGATTACGAGTACTAATTTTGTGGGATTCAAAACTTATAAATCGGTAGTGACTTTGACGGTTGTAGAATTTTAACATGGATTTAGCAATAATTATGAGCTGCATTTTCTATCTACTTAAAGTGTAGCTTAAAATTTCGCTATACTAAGACTTCAAATTGTATGTACGTGCTCAACACCGCCAGATTGATGGATTTTAGCATTTTTTTTATTCAACGCGTCATCAAATATAGTAGTGAACACAGCTTTGTTTTTCATGATTTCCTACCTAAATTTTCACAAAGCCGAATTGAAGACTTTGATTTTGGCCATTTGGGGTCACCCAACATTTTAGGTTATAAATCGTGCCAGAGGCAAAGAACCGAAAAGTATAGAATCCTCTCATATGGAGCTGCAATAGTGATGTTACGCATTTTTTGTCAGATCAGCTGTTTTCGAGACTTGAGCCAAAATTTAAATATATGGGTCATTTCACGAAACCATGTCATTTTAGTCGGGGTGGGGGCTACTTCGGCACTTTTTGGCCCATACCACCAGTCTTTTGTAAGGAAATTTAATGTCGCTGTGAGATGTAGTAATAGCATATCCGAAGATCAGAACGAGGTATGGTGGACCTCTGTACCCCAAACATAGCAGGAGCTCGAGGCCCTCAGTCCGGGTTGGCCAAATGAAGCCAAAAACACATGTCCCAATATAAACGTTCGCCGTATCGCTAGCACGTGATACATATGTGTGTTTTTCATTTCACTGTGATCCATTGGTATTTGCTAATTTTTCCGGAAAAACTTGGGAGTAAGCATCGACACTGAAGCTGACGTCAAGCTTCCGAAAAAATTTTTCGTGACATGTAGCCCCCCCGACCAAGGTCAAATCTGGCAGCTTTCAGACGCTGGTAAATAACGTCGAAGTGCACTAGCGCCAAAAATGCTATATAACGGTAATCGTAATCAGTACAGGTGTTATTGAAAAAAGAATATCAGCGTCTGTCCATGTGTTATTTCATTATGAGGTCGAAGGTCATAAAATGCCAAAAATGGGGTATGCAAAATGTAGCCCCCCCGACCTGACCAAACTTAAATTTAACAAAGCCAAATTTAGCATACAGTCTTACAATAGGCCGGATATAAACATAGTAAAGCCCCACTAGAATCGACCCATCTATTAAAAATTTTTAATGAAAATGTAGCCCCCCCCGACCTGGCGTGTAGCCCCCCCCCCGACCGCGTGTATAATAAACGTAATCGAAGGTCGCAAGAACCATATTAGTATATAAGTTCATCATCATTGCACTATGATATGGGGCCGTGCTGTTAACTGGGCAGCTAGGGAACCCTTCTGCCTGCCCGTACATCTATTACACGCATTGTCCTTGGTATCATCACTTAAATGTAAGCTAGTCATAGATCAATTGTATTTGTTTTACACCAGCTTACATCTAGAGTGTATAGAAGTAGCTAAAGTTTGGCGCGTTGCATGTTGTAGGAAGCTGTAGACCCCCCCCGACCTGAGGTGTAGCCCCCCCCGACCTGAGGTGTAGCCCCCCCCCGACTCAACATATCGGGGTGCCTTTTTTACATGTCTAAGGATCTGCCTGAAATTTTTTCTCAGACGTCCCCCGCTCATGGTTGGTTTGTGAGCATAAATGGTATCTGTAGGTGCTGTCTCCGTTGCGCTAGAAAAACTTCTGCGACAGGTTTGTTCTAAATTGGTCGATTTTTAACCCCAAGAATGCCCTAGCAGCATCAATTTTAGGTCGCAAGTGCTCCAAATGGCTTGACGAGGACCATTTTGGTCCGACTTGCATAAAAACAGACCATGGTTCGCGTGTCACTCCGTCAACCTACAGAATAATGACTTATTTCGGATTAAAATTTGACCCCCAGGGGGACCCTTTCAAACCCCTGTAGCAGGTTTCAGGTAACTCGTTTTGCATAGAGACATCGATATTTGAAAAATTCAGGGTTTTTTACATCGGAAGGGTCTAGACACTGTACATTCGAAAACGTTTCATTTTGGCTTCAAAAAGTGGTGTTTCAAAAGTACATGGTTTCGTGAAATGACCCATATACACATGTAAAAGTGAAATTTATTAAGTTTTTTAGAAAGCTATTTTTTCGCTTGTTGAGGATGAACGATATGATTCATTGTTTTAACCCGATATTGGGTAGGTCATTAACCCTGCAGGACGGTACAGAAGGAAAATTTTGTAAATTTTAGCACCAAAAATAATCAATTTGTTAATACCGACGTATGTCGGTCATTATAACTTGTCTATAGATTTTCGTTGTTCCTGAATACGATAAAAGCAATTGTATTCGTATGGTATGCATCAAATAAGACATGTATTGAGGTCATACAATGTAAAAATCACTCTTCAAATTATATATAAGTTTTCTTAAATTTTGTGTTTTATAAACTTCAAAAGTTTTCGTCTTTTTTGATCATATTAAGAGAAGAAACAATAAGTTCTTTGGTTTTGATATAAGCTGAAATGACCTTAGCTTTGCCTTTAAAGTATTGCCGGTGTTATGGTTTTTGTTGGACTTTAAAATGGGCGCAGGGACCTGAATTTGGAGCGACGAAATGGTCACTAAGCACTGGGTAGTGTAGCCATACGCGTTCCATCTCCGCTGGCTTTGTCAGTTCCAAGTTAACAGCAAAAGCCGCTGGCGTTGCTTCGAACACTAAAAGTCACAAATTACCTTTGACCAGTTTTCGTGCCATAATACGAAAATAGAGATACCGGAGTCGATGGGTGTATGGAACTCAGTATAAACAAACTAAAGTCTTGTCGTGTACTGCTATATATTTAATATATTATTTTTAAAGTCGTTAGTTTTAGTGAACGGCTTATTAAATTATTGTCAGGTTGAGTAAGCATGGCGCATACGTATACGCACATGTCTCGAACATAAGTTTTAGGCACCCCTGGTTAAGTGCCCCCTGCTAATTTTTTGCTTCTACCAGGTAGGAACTACGTACTTGACACGATAAAATGGCCAGAAATTTTTGTTAAAATTCTTTTTGAGACTATAAATTTCATAAATTACTTCAAATTTATCATCTATCAGGAACATTTAAGAAATTCAATTCTTAGCTATTTTAACCCTTTCTCCGAAAACAGGTGTGTTGAAAATTTTTATATTTCCAAGCACTCGCTTGAGCCCATCAACCCGTTAATGCCACCTGTGAAAACTTTCAGCGAATGCAGAGGATATGATTCATGGTGTAAATGTATAGAAAACATAATATGATGTCATTATGTGACAAAAACATCATAAAATATCAGTATAAGACCCATAGATGGCACTTAAGGGTTCTTTTAATCTAGCCAGTCTGAGTGAAATGTTGGACTCTTTTGTAGTTTTTATACGCTACAGCTGGAGAGCGCACCTGAGAGCTTCTAGGTTCTATTTTGGCTTTACACCAGTATTCGGAATGATTCTCCTGTTTCATTGTTTTGGGAGCCAGGAGGGAGCAATTCATCACCCAACACTATTGTCCAAATCCATTGGAGGTTGTAGTGTGTTTCGGCGAGGGGGTTTTGTTGAAGTTTTTAGATACTCATAGTTTGGCCCAATTTTGCTAAAATTTTGCGCAATTTTTGCCACACTCCCGCATTTTTTGCTAATGGGTCCCCTAATGCTTGTTTTCCTTAAATTTGCCCAATTTTTGTCAGTTTTGGCAAAATTTTCTGCAGGGGAGTAAATATGGCTACAACGAGGTCCGACCCTCAGAGGCGGCAGCGCGGCGTAGGCTTGATAGATACCTGTGCAAATCGTATTGCACGTTAATCTTCTTAATTACAAGCTAATGGTATCGTGTCAGTTGGCCCTGAAGCAGAATAACATTGGAATATATTGAGAATAATTTTAGTGGCCGGCTAGACAGATTCTCCTCTTCGAAACAACTACTACCACTACATTAGTCATTCACTCGCATCTTCCCAATATGTTCCATACATATTTCCGTCTAACCATGCCTAGTTTAATAAATTGATAGTCGTTATTTCGTTGTCCGTTTAATATAATATAACATGGACACATAGTAGGTACATATAACTAAATTGTAATTGATTTCTGCATGTTTTCTGATCAACGTTAATGTACTTATTTCCTTTTGCCATCGGAATATTAGCATCATGGAACGAGTGGGCCTGGTGGCAAAAAGAACTAAATCCATTTTGATCTCTTGACTCCTGATGTCTAGAAACAAGTCTTTCTAATTATCATAATTACAATTCTACCTCGAACTCATACTTGAAACGATAGCATGTCTTCGCAGAATTATGAGGCGTCGCTGTGTCAATCGACAGTCGTCAGCCATTGAACTTTTCTGAGTACTTTATGTTCATATGGCAAAGTAACGAGAGTGAATGTTCGTTTTGGAATAATGAGTAACTTCTATTATATACACCAAATATATATGCCCTGTGCTTTGCCACCAAGCGTTATATACATTATTGTTATTCGATTCCTAATTTAGAAATTTCGTGGTTGCGACTATATAGCTACAGCGAATAAGTCGAAAAGGATATGGCGTGGTTGATATTGAGTATAATTTTTCGTTGAATCCTAAGAGACGTATATGCTATTATTCACCTCCATCGTTGATATCAAATTTTTTCAGTATTAACAGTCGTCTCCATTCATGTCGTATCTATATATCATGTCTAATAACGCAATTCGACAAGCTTAGCGCCTCAACCATTGGTGCAGGTACAGGTTTTGCGTAAATGTGGCTGCATGCACGTTTAAAGCATTGTGTTTATTCGGCTGAGCTAAATAGTGCATGGTCTTTCTATATTCGATTGCAGCGCTTTGTGGTTGTATATACCGAATTAGCTTTTATTCGGTTGTAGATTAGCTGAAACCGAGATCTTGAACGATTACTTACTCGTATCTTATTAATAGTTATATAATAATGGTGCTTTCAACATCGGGTTTAATTTTATATTCCTCTAAGAACTTAGCATTTATTTTCATTTGCTTGCGCTGTGGGCTATTTCCGATTAGTATACCTTGCTTAAAAGGATTTAATTTATATGCCAGTAATAATTGTATGTGGCTAAACCAGAATATGATGCATTAAATCACAACATAATTTACATAAAATTTCGTGACATCGAGTTTTTAATGCACCAGTGAATGATCCGATCGTTTGCATTCAAATGAAATGATAGTGGATTCAGTTATTTGACAATTCATTTTGTCTTTGTGTTTGGATTCAGATTAAGTATGGCGCCTTGGAAGTAACAATTGCACTAAGGATTTTCTTTATTTAGTCGCATGCTTTGGGTGCACCATTATTAAAGTATAATATATATATATACATACCAGTAGAGAAATGATTCGCTTTACGGTATGGAAAAAGATATTCCTGACAAAATGTTATTGGAAAACCATAACGATAGGTAATGCGTGTTTAATTGGCTAGGTGAAGCATGGTTATCGATAAAAAATTCTCTTACGTTAATAATTAAATACTCAGGTAATGCGTTACGGCATGGGTTTTGCTTTGAAATGTATTTGCTTTATGGACTCGACATATCATTGGCCGTTACGGGAGAAAAATTCTGTCTAATTTAGTACTGTATTCTATTGGTGTGTTGGGCTTGGTGTACTGTACTGTACAAAGACATTGAGGTTAGGCTGTTTAAAAATAAACTTGAACTTCTCCGGGCCTAGTATTTATCACCCAGCGAAATTTGGCCATTTTGAGTGTAGCGTAGGGTATGCTGTGGTTCTTGAAGAGCTAAAATTATTGTTAGGCTGCTAAAAAATAAATTTTTCCCCGACCTAGTATCTGTCATCCAAACACCAATTTGCCGGGCCAAAATTAATTTACGAAATATGTCCATTTTGGGGGCTAGAAGAGCCAAAATCATAGTTAAATTGTGCAAAAATAAACTTCACCCTCCCCGATCTAGTATCTGTCGCCGAAACAGCAATTTGCATAGCCAAAATTAATTTTAATGATTCAAACAGGAGCTAACTGCGAATTTGGTCATTTTGGGTTATATATCTAGATCCACCAAACCGGATAAAAACAATCAAAGTATGTACAAATGAAACGTCGCAGGCCTTTTATATATCTCACCGAGTTAGCGAGTTATGCCCGAAACGTAAATTTTTTCAATCAATACCCCTTTACTTTATACATCATGTGTGAAACATAATATTATATGGATTTTTCGCCCAGTTTTGTGGCAGCACTACAGAACTAACCAAGCTATCTAAAGTAAACTAAACTAACCTAAGTATCGCGTTTTAGACATTTGATATCAAATCCACCATACAAAAAGCTAGCTAGATAAAATTAGTGAAACTATTAAGCACACATGACAAAATCATAGAGCTTTAAAAGTCATATATTCATGATCAGCGACATCCAAAATTTTCGAGCGCAAAAATCAGCAATTTTACGGTGATTTTAACATTTGCATAAAATTATCTAATTAATTACTTAACTAATTAGGATATACGGTCAAGTTTTAGTGCCTTGGAAATGTCATATTCGTGAGCAGTGACACAGAAAACCCCCTGTGCAATATTGTCTTACGTAATTTCTGAGCGTTTTGAAATTTTCACAAAATTAGCTAATTAATATAATTAGTTAGTAATTGGCGAATGAACTAATTAGCATGTTTTGACATCCTCGAATAGTAATAAACACCAGGTTTATAATCGGCACGGCGAGATGTAATATACGCGCCAAAATAATAGCTTTATACTAATTATTCATTGAAAAAATAAGCAATTTTTGTTTGAAAATGCTAAGACTAGGCTAACACGCTTAACTAATTAGTTAATGAGTAATTAACTAAAGCAAATTTTGACAAAATCTTTGTCTTGATCTGAACTAGAAACGAGCGACTTGAGTTTTTTGTTAATATAATGAATACATGCGGTAAAGCTTGATAAAACGTTTGCAGAAAAATTGTCGCACATGTGTCCAGCATAATATATCCCGTTCGCATTAGTGATACAGCCGGATCGGCCTGGTTCCGGTCGTTCCGCAAATTCGGACCGGTCCAACCTTAATTTACTAGATGCTTCGCTAGGACCGTTGACTCTACAAGTTTACTTATATATATGTTATACAACTAGTAATTAGTGTAATGCACATTCTCAAATATAACATCTAACTGGGATGAAATATGATATATACATAGATCACACTGTATAATATAGAAAAAGTCAACGCAACCAATGCATTTCGACTGTTGATAGCAGAAATTTGAATATAAATAGGGGGCTCTTCCTCATTGTTCTCTTGCTGAAGACATACACGCGCGGAGATCATTATTACAGTAAGAATCTGGCCGAGAGCTACGAAAATATAGTCAAAGTGAAATAAGTAGTTTGCGATTATAGATGGAAAATGTAATTTATTCTCTAAGTAGACTGAACCTAGAACTGAATGTGCTTACAACGCATGGAGCGTAGAGTAAACACTTTCCCTTTACTACACATAGTGTACGTTTGTCACATGTTTTTCTGTAGGAAACTTGAAATTATTGATTTATATGGTTCTAAGAGAAAATAATAGAAGGTAATTTTCTGATCAGTGGTCAGACACACTGTTTAGGTTAGCGTTGGGCAACCAATGCCCATCAGGTAGATGATAATGATGATAAGTTTCTAATCAGAATGCTGTAAATGAGACAAACTGCGATACTGCTCGCACAGTTTCAATAAATACAGTTTATTGCAAGAACGCAGTTTCTGGCTGCGTTGTAGATAACGTTACTTTACTTCAATGTAGACAGATTTACAAAGTTTACAAGCGCTGTGGTGCTTGACGCAATTTATGTTAGCCAAGCTTACGCTAAGTACTTCTGCGTAATTCATACACTGTTACCGAGTTGCACCGGTTTATTTCGGAGATACCCCCCAGACTTCTGAATGTGCAAAATAGCTGCTACAAGCTTCTACCGGGCTTTGTTTTGTTAACAAACTCTTGCAGGTTAAGATGAAAAATTGCTACTGAAATTGTGCGCCCTGCTTACGTTTCACACGACAAATTGCTGAGTTAATCTTTTCTTTTACTGGGTTGTATTGGAACTTGACCATTATATTCATATATTACATAATACGTTAGGACCACAGATGGAGCAAAAAACGGAAAATTTCAAACAATTTTTAAACCGGAATTCCGGTTCCGGTATAGTCTTTGCCCTTTGCCGAAACCGCAACCGGAACACGATCTTCGCCCTGCTATAGTTAATCTAAACACAAGTGTTCCCTGCCGAACCGGCTTATGTGACCTGAAGTTGCATCGCTAGTTCTTGTTTAGATGAAAATTCGTCTTAAAAACACTGTCAAGCTTCCCCGATGGTATCTCTAATTTTGAAAAACACACCTGATAGCTTAAATTTCTGTTACTAAGGATGAACTCTGTTTAAGTCTTTGTCGTAAGTATTATTTTGGATCTACATATATATGGTATAGAGCAGCTCATTCCAAATTTTAATATGTCTTATAGTATGAAGAAGTTTAAATAGTATAAATGAAGGATCCTTGGGTTTGTGTCCCCCTCCGCCCGCAAAAATATGGCGCCTGGCCTTGTCAGAACACAGTTCGTATCCACAAACAGAGAACTTCAGCTCACCATGCGCCATTTCCGTTTCCATTTTAAGGAGATATCACGCTGTTGGAGCAATTGCCATGCCGTGAACAACTGCTGTAATGTAGTTAACCCTGAGGCCATTTCTTTTCTATTATATTTTTCTCTCGCTTTATAATAACCACAAATCATTTTCCTGGACCCTGTCTACTCTGTTTCCTCTTTCTAATTCCTTCTCCTGTGTACGGAATCATTGGCACAATCTTTGCTATGAGAGATTGTATTTTATTTCACGACAATTTCCTATGGCATTCCAAACCACCACATATAGCATGGATTAGTTTTCAGTGGTTTTATTGTATACATAAATATTTTTCGTCTTTATTGTTTACTTAATATGAAGATATTTCTACAAGAAAAAGCTCTTATAAGCGAAATATTAGAGGTCTGACTAAAAGCAAACAGCTTTATTCTATAACGGTTTGCACTACATAAAACAAATTTTTTGTTTACATATTGATTCCATGCTGCTATTGCCTCCTAACGTTTTATTCCAAAGATTAAATCTTTGCTCATAAAGTATGGACTGTAAGCTTTTTCTGCATATCAGGCCCAACCTTGTGTAACTAATTTATTACCGTTTCAGTTTAGAGTAGGTATTGAAAGAGCATAGATATGGATTTGAGGTCCAACCCTTAGGGAGGTAACCTGCTCTTTGTTGGATACCTAATACTGATTCAGTATATCCTTCCATGCCATGCCAGCTCGAATTTACGTCACGTACAAGTTAAAAATATTCAAAACCCGTTTGTTGAAATGGAGCAATCAGTAGATTTAAAATAGCTTAAGAATTTTTAAGTGAATTTTTATCAGTTTCAAAATCCATTCAAAATATAAAAGTATGCCGTTAGTCTTAACAAATTTTGTCATTATGCATTAAAACATTACATTGACATTTTTTGTAGTATGTAGCTTCATATTGTCGCAATGGCGCATACGAAAACTATTATGTATATTATTTGCAGTTGTTGTAGTTATTGATAGCGCTAGCTTTGCAGTAATTGCGTTATTTGCAGTACTGCAGCCGCCTCGGTGGTGTATTCGTGAGTTGATGACGGGCATGCGTAATCTGTGTTTAAACGGTCATTTTAAATTCATAATTCTATAAAATGTTTTTTTCGCATGACATAACTCATCGTTGCTTTTGGTTTCGGTTCCACAGTGTATCTAATTTTGCACAATGTATCCTGGATATCATGAAAATTATCCCTCCTTCCCGCACAGAAATATGTAAGTTATAGCCGTAATTTTGAGTTTACTCAAGCCTGAGATCTATAATCAGGGTGTACCTAATCGATTCATGTGTACTTAACAGTATTAACTCGTTTCAGGGAGGAGCTCAACCTCAGTGCACATATCTTACTTGATACCTCAATCCTCTGTGATATTTTGAACATTTTATCGGTTCTCCTTGTTGGGGTTCTTCTAAATAAGCAATATGCTTTGTGGCTGATAGACTGCTTTGTAACAGAGAAACGAAATCGACAACAATGCTGTCCGAACGTGTTTTGCACACCGACGAGTATGCTGATTGGGCGATGGTTGCCGTCTGGTCCGTCACCCAGTACAGCTCCGAGCGCCGAAGGGAATTGGGCGGTGCTATGTGTCCAAATCTATTGTTGTTTCGCCGACTAGTTTTCCAAATCTTCAGATATTTCCGCTGTATATATAGTAACCTGTTGTGGAAATTCAAGAAACACAGATGCTCTAAATTTATGCCGAAATTAGTATGCACGCCTGTTATTTATGTGTAGTGTACTTTGGCTGCCATACTTTGGTTTCCCAAAATTTTCTGTTGTATATTAACCCGTTCTATTGTAGTTTGTATTTTGTATGCTCGTGAATACATTTAGATTTGCACTCGAGAATGACCTAAACTAATGCTATCTGAATACATATTGACTTCCCTCAAATGTACGCAAATGTATTGTATTCGTTATTATATTTGAAATTTTCAAGATATTTTTGATCGTCGGTTTAAGTGCGCGGAGTATATATCATGTGACTACGAAATGCAATATACAGGTTACATGCACAGGTTTCGAAATTTATGCTTCTTAACTCTACTGGTGTCCTGGTATGGTTGTATTTCAAAGTTTCAGATTTACATCTTTTTCATTTATATTATATTTTCATTTATATTACATTTATATTTTCCTCTATTTCATTTTCATTTACAACATTTTCATAAAAGTAAACACGCTTAGTTGTTGCTGTAGGTCCAATGGTAGCGTATAATTATGGTTTTTGTAAGACTTGGACTAAAATGTATCAACGTCATCATCATTTGTATCATACGTGTATTTCCAGGCGAATGCCACCAAGCCGCTGCCGTCGGAAATGCTTCAGGGTGAAACGCTTGGCGTCGGTAGTCGACTTAGCAGCTCAACGACCGGCTACACGCTTAACTATACTAATCCTGATCCGTTGGCAACGGCAATTATTGGCAGCAGCACAAATAATAGCAATCGGAATGGATACGACCAAATTTCACAAAATCAGCTTCATCATCAGCAAGTGCCTCGACGCGTTGATCAGTTGTTGTTTAAATAAGCAAGGAAAAATATGAACGAAACCGTCGAAACTGCTAAGTTAAGTTCTGTTAAGAATTTATTTATAAAATTGTCTTTTGATAAAAAATGGTAGCGGGGCAGTGGGCTTCGGAACCCGCAGGGTTAGCTAGGCTATGTATAGTTTAAGTATGTCGATAGTTAGTCAGTTGTTTAAATAGGTAAATGTGGAAATGGAAATAAAGTTCAGCATTCAGTAATGACTTAATACTAGTAACTCACAATAGAAATGGTAACATTGCGAATGTGACTGCTTTGCGCGTATTGACCCTTCAGATGTCCTAAATTCATTTTCCTGGGCCTCTTTCAAAGTCCCAAACAGGCAATAGTACACTAAGAATTATGGATTAAAAGCAGTATTAGGGCCATTTTCAGCACATATCAAAACCATGATACCATTGATTTCTTTCTCCAGTACATAGATAACTGCGCTCGTACCATTTCAAATGATTAGTTTGAATACACGTGTAGATGTGCTAACACGGTATCCTACCAGAACGGCTTCGTGACAAAGCTAGAAGAAACAATATTATGCATTCGTTTGCAGTTTAGGAAACTCAATAATGCTGTCAGGTAAATAATTGATACGAGGTCAATCAGTGATTTTGCATGAACCATATTTGAGATGGTTTTGTACTATAAGGCACTACTTGTAACATAGTTTATATTATATAAAGCTTTGCTACAACTATGTCACAATTTAGCTGTAGCTCGGCTAGCCATGCAATTAAGTATTTGTACACACGGTTGTGCAGTTTACCCATTCAAATTTGTGTTATCGCAGTCGTTAGAACTACCCAAAATTGTGCGTACAAATCTATGAATGCACGGCAAACTATTCTATAAGTATTACTTGACGAAATTTGCTTAACTACATTTTAACCTATAACAATGTTGTTATTGAATCGATTATTGTAATCCTTAATGCTGTCTTATTTGTTTGCACGTTGCATATTAGTTGACGTATATATAAATTCTATATTGCAAAAAAATAGAAGCACCGGCGCCTTGTTACTGAGGAATCAAATCTGCGATACTACTCGACGAACTCGTATACCAATCATTCATTTAAAGCAAACCAGACTGATTTTGGTAAGCGTTATTATCAATATAGAACTGTTTGCACCGTTCCGAATTTGGCTTGAAAAACGTCTGTTTCCTTTAGAAAAATTGGTAAATGTGATAAGAAAATGTTATCAATTTGGTGTATACTGTATAATGTATGTTTTGGTTGATCTAAAAATGTGAAACCTTAAACAGTGACTATGGAAGGATTTACGTATACTCGTATATGGATAAACAGATAAATATGTATACAACGTGTTTTAAGGCTAACGTTTATTTCATTACGATAAAAATCAGCTATATACTGATTCATAAGGTGTGTTCACACGCTCAAACTTTTTGCTCAAATTTTGATCAAAATTTGAGCTGAAATTTTGATCAAAGTTTGAAAGCATTTTTATTCCATTTTTGGTAAGTTTGAATGTGTGAACACTGTTTAAACTTTTCAAGGATATTCCTGTATCCAATCACCGACAAGATTCATTACATGGAAAAGTTTGAGCTCAAATTTTGTTCCCAAATTTTGAAATATCACAATTTTTCGTTAAAAATCACCGTCAAAATTTGATCAAATTTTTAGTTCATAATTTGAGCAAAAAGTTTGAGCGTGTGAACTGGCCTATATTTTGCGACGCTGGTAACTTTTTCTCTACGCGTTCTTTGAAATAATTGGTCGTGTCAGAATATGATGTAGATTCTGTCCCTAAGATATGGTGGTCATCTCCGAAGGTTGGCGCTGCGAAACTTTATGAATTATGAAATAAAACTTGGGTGAAATGATCACCATAAATTGAGGACCAGTAGAGAAATTTTTGGTGACCGCCCGCCGAAAACATCGAAGCCGGCGAACCTGTGCGCACCAATGATTTATAGCTAGATTTGTAGTTGTTGTGCATATCATATTAAATCTTATATATCTTAAATCTTATATCCAAAAGATTCATAGGAGGTTTGGGTGCATTAGCTAAATCCAGGTAGTTTTGTGTAACATCATGGAGACCACCTGCGGCGTAGTCAAATATTGCAAATAAGTTATTAGAAGGTTAATAATTAAGATTTGGTTAGCCAACTGATGTACCTTATTCACTGGTTCTAACACAGTGTGACTAGTTAATGCAAATATAGTCTGCCACTATGTTGCTGGTAGGAACAGATTCTGGTAAACGACAACCGTGTGGAATGAGTTCACTTAATGATAAACATTGTTGTGCGATGTAGTTACAAGCATAAATTTCCCGAAGGCTAGGTACGCTTTCTTGAGGCTTAAACCCTAGTGTCGGATAGCTATATGCGGATTTTTCATTCGCATATGGAATGCACTGCACATGATGAGAGTTTCAGTGCTTCGTTAACAGTGTTCATGTTTTGCTGATGATTTTCCTAAACCTAGTGTTTTTGTTGTCGGCTCTGTAAAGCGGCTTTTATGAATTAAATGTCTGTTTTCGCAATACTAACATGGCTGTTTTGATAATTTTATTGCGTCATTTTGTGTTTTGCAGTATTTTCGTACTTCCGCTTACCGCAATATCTTGTCTAACTTGATTATTAACTCGTATAAATGTCACGTGTAACCAAACGTCCTTCCTAAACATTTATACCTAATCGCAGTTAATAAATTCTTGCTCGTTTTATATAAATACATAATTCCTTTGTGGATATATCGTTATGAACGTGTAATCTTAGAACGACGTCGAAAAATCCTCGCTGGCGTGTTGCTATAAATACGCTAAATCTGGCCAGTTATACTTACTAAATTTAGTTGACATTAGAATTGTCGTAATCCTCATTATCTAATCGAATCATAGTATTTGGTTAACACAAACTTAAGACACTTGAAACATAGATACCTTCATATAACTTTTATTCTAAATCTCATTCCAGGAAAAATCTTGTAAGGAGTAGATTTTGTGCATTATCTGTTGGCGGACGTGTCAAGTCTCTATGTTATACTTAGATATATTTCAAATGATAGGTCATCTATCAGGTCTCCATTAGTGCATAGCGCTGCATAAGTCCTGGATTTTATCTTTATTTGATTTTACTTCAATATTGTTGTAATTTGTTACCACTTTTTTTCTTTGATGGCATATACTTGTATGCTTAAACAAAAATTTTGGCCAAACTTAGACGTAAATGAAAATTTGTTGACAAAATTGTCCTGTAGCAAAATTGTAGCTCTCGTATAAGAAATTCTGCAGTGTTCACCATTTTTATTCGATGCCTCAGGCAAAATTTATGACCGAAATCTCGAAAAAAATTGCGAAAATTTATAAGACCTGTTGGCAATAGTTGGTTTACAGACGAACCAGAAATTATTAAAATGGTTATTAGTACTAAAAAGTACGTAATGAACTATTATAAGAAGCATGACGTTAGTACCGTACATGACTGCTTTGGCAGAAAATCTCGTCTGAGACGCCAGACCCAAAGCGTTTTTGTTTCTATACCTAGAGTTCATTGCTATGCAAATAGGTTGTTATATATCCGGTTCTCGAAGTACGGAACCAATCATTGTGTCCAAAATCTTCGAATTCAGCTTCAGTAAAATCAGTTTTTAGCTGCTACAAATTTATCAATTCAGTGGTGTCCTGTGCCACAGAAAGAGAACTGCAAAGCAACTCCTAATTAACGAAACCCCGCTCGCTACTCTCACTTTGGAGATGGATACTACAGGGGGAGTTACGCCTTAAGGGTAGAACCCACTGCAAGCGATGGATACTCCCTGAACGGTGAGGCGCTCGGAAAATTTTAGCGGAAATTTAAAAAAAAAAATGGAAAAATGCAAAAATATGGAAAATTTCGAAAATTGGCAAAACTGTTAGATGGATTTTGAGTTCCTACAGGTTTTAGAAATTTAGCACCCCCTCCCCGCCCCCCCCCCCGAGCCTACGGACCTTTGACACCTATTGTGTTTGTGTATTTGTCTGATTATAGTATCTCAGTAGCAGTGTTTGATTAAATACATATATGCTAAATAGGAAGACACGTAGCTAAATATAGTTCATACGAATTGGCATTAAAAGGGTTTTAGATATTTTGTGATGACTACTAATATGTGCCTAGCGTATTGTTCTATGCTATATATAATATCCAAAGTATATTTGTGTGTATTTTAGCGATACTTTTATGTGCATTGCAATGTCCGTTAGACCAAGAGCCATGATGCCGAAAGCTTCTTGTAATTGTACAATCGTTGAACCAGAAATGTTCATTGGGTGAGGCGGGTATTGACAAAAATTCCAGTCACTTTCTGTAAAAACTAGGGAAAATTGGGGAAACCATCGTCCCTGCGGCCGTAAACCTCTACTCCTTAAACCGTTGGACCTTGAATACGTATGGAAAAAATGATTAGGTAGTTCAACGAATGTTTATAATAACAGTATTCAATCAAAGAGCGTGGTCATAATGTTAGCGCTTAAATCTAGATCAATAGAATTGCAAAAAGACATTTTTGGTCTGTGGATCAGGCTTCGGCAGAAAAATGCAACTTTATCTTGTATATCAAAATATGGTTATATCGGTTATCTTTAACAACCATGGTATTTTGCAAAAAATTTTCAGAATTCATATCCAATAACATAACACCTTTTTAATGCGCTTAGTACTCAGGTCAACAGAGAGGTTTTCCCGGACAGCAGCATTGTATTTGGATTCAAACTATTCGAACCGTTTACTATTAGAAATGGACCATTATTTAAATTAGGTTATCTAGCAATTTGCGGTCATCCGCGCCCTTGTAAAATTTGTGATAATTAAGAACCGTAGCTGACACATATATTTCAATTGTTTTTATTTTCATTGCAATTTTGTGTTATATTGTACTTGGAGGCATGCACTAATCATTGCTTATCATTTACATAGCGTATCATGTAAAAATGTTCTTCGGTATGCATTCGGAGATCTGAATGACATTTATGATTTAATTTTTATTTCACGTGTGTTGTTTTGGTATATTTAAAACTGTTAATTTGTGTTTGTATAAATTACCATTTTATTTGAAAATACGTATGCTATGGTCTCGTACCGGAGCCGCTGAAGTTGTGATAACGGCTAAACCAAACAGCGTCTAATGTGGTGCTTAGTCATGCAATAGAACAAGCTAACAAGTTAAAGTTATGGGTGACGTTTCTAGAGTAAGTTTCAACGCTTTGAGAAATGTGTTGGCAGTTTGTAATATTGTTCGAGACAGTGCCATTTTAGATAAGGTTTATCTTTAAAGCGAATTTCTTTGAGGAAATAGTTTTTTCTGTAAAGTTGCCTTTTACAGTTTGACTTCACATTAGTCGTTCACCTGCTAATTGTACGTACCTATTTTGGAGTTATGGCTACAACACTGAAAACGTATGTCGTAATATGTAGCTTCAAAATTGCTGGGCCAGAAGGCAATGCTGAGTTAATTACGTATTTAAGCTGAATACACATTGTATGTTTCCTATTCGTCAGGTCTTTTGGTGAACATGGACAAACATACCAATGGGGGGAGGGGTTGCATAAGCACACAGCATACCCAAATTGTGGTCGTACACCATAGATCCCGACTCGCGTTCGCTATACGGATTTGCGTAGGCAAACTTTTGCACGAGTATACGCACGTAAAGTTTATTGTAACGTAATAACGTATTTTGTAAACACATATTAACTATTAATACAGCAGCTCCTAAATGAATAACTTGACAAAGCTCAAAAGCTGTGTCATTGCGGCAGAGTCTTAACATGTTTTTAATAGGAAGTATGAAGTGAATTCCGAGGGTGCGAACCTCCAACCAAAACTTTGCTGACCATTGCTCAAAACAGTTTACAACTTGTATATCAAAATAGATATTGGGTCACACAAAATAATATAATGCCATGCTCCGCTGCTGTGTTAAGGATGGATTTGCGCCATTGGCGGCTATGTATAGATAATTGTCAACTTTGTAAGCTGAAAGCGACAATTCTGTTCGTTCTTTTTCACGCACAAACGACTTGAGCTTCGCTTCCCGTATAGCGAATGTTTCATTTTCAATTGCTGAGGTAAGGAAAAAATAAGTTTTATTTCTCGAAAAATGCATCGCGCACGATGATGATTTTCGTTTGTGTACAAAAACGAAATTTGTTTTTTTCTTTTAAAAAAACTGTTTCCATATAGGAAATATATATACATACTAATTTAATTTGTCGCTTGACTGCTCCACTAAGTATTTTATAGCAGTAACGTACATATATTTATGTATTTTTAAATTGTGTTTGTTGTACGATTTGCACGCGTTACACTGAATTGGAAATGTTACTTCAAAACAGTAAAATATATATTGGATATAATGTTCGCAGTCTAACTGCGCTTTGCAATGGATAAAGCACTACTGATCACTGTAAAGAAGGGATATATAGTGAACGTATTTTACAATTAGATTTATATTATACAGCGGATGAATCGTATTTTTTAACGAATTGTAAGCATGGTTTTGATTGAATGAAAGTTCACTATACGATAATGTCCGCCCACAGTGAGAATTTTTATTTACAGTAGAGTGCGTTAATAGTGTAGTCGCTTGTAACGAATTTAGAAGTCATTTCTTTTCTGGAATCTACTCTAACACGGTATTTTTTTTCAATTTATATGTTTTTGGCACCATTCGACTCTGCTCGAACAATCGCTTCACAAAATATTCATTTAGCAGTATTTTTGACATATCTAGCAGTCCTTTTGGTTAATTCTAAATTTTTTACCCCGCGGTGCCGTTAAAATTTCCAAATATATAATTTTGTTTTTCATTCGAGCGACATTTTATGAACTGAGCCGATCGGCTTCAAAATTAGATGTATCAATTCGTGGATGCAAAGCATGTGTGTATAAAAATAAAGGGTGTCGTGTGGTGAAAAATAACTAATAAAATGGTTAACCATTCCCTTGTATTGTGTACCTATATATAGTGAACCCGTGTAATGCCGACAGTTCGACCCTCCCCTAAGTAATACATGTAGCCAATTCTGTGTAAACCCGACAATAGTCCGGCCAAACTCGACATTTCCGGATAAACTCGACAGCATATTTCCAGCTGTTAAAAACCATAGTTATATAGAAATAGTTGTTGAAAAAGTTAATACAGACTACATTACGGGTTTCCAACTCAACAATTTATCTAAGCAAATTTATAACGTCAGTATCAATTTTATACTACTCGTGCAACTGAATTTTGAAAAACCTGAACACTACCAAAAAGCGATACCAATTGAAAAACCTTTAATGAATGAAATATAAAATGATGCACAAATAATAAATTCTCACAATATATGCAATAAAATATGAAATGCTGTACAAATAATAAATTGTCAAAAATGCGCAACATGAACATTCTTTAAACTCCAGTTTCTATGCCTGCGACCGATGACTTCTCAGAAAGTATTGGTTGTATGTGAAGGAGCAGCAGAAACTCAGATTGGCCGACATAAAATATCACTCTTGTAAAATAAACGAAAATCACCTCAACGAGTTCTAACAAAACTCATATGGCACGCTTATGTGGCAACCGGAACAATTTACTAATGCAACACCGCTAGTTCAGTTATGTGCACTATTCCAGCCATCAAATACGAAAATGTATATGTAAAAAAGCAAATTAAGAGTAATTAAAATTGTTTTTCCATGGTTAGATATGTTTCAAATTTGCATTAGTTCAGTGTTTTTAAAACAATGCAACGTCTTTTGAGAACAAAATATCCTTACGCCTGAGACAAATCAGCAATTTCCTTCACATAAACTTCACCACACGTAATGCAGACAAATCCCCCTGATGTGAACTTTGTGCCACACTTGGCATGGCACCATTTGTGCCAATCATTACACTGGTACCAGTCACCCACAGATTTACCGTACCTATAATTGATTATATAGGACACCACCACTCTGTATTATCTAAGGTTTTGAGCGCCGTTTCCATTTGTTGGGGTAACCATTGCTGAACTTTAATACGACCATGAGACCATGATAGATTTGTTTTGCGTTTTGGTGCAGTTTGTTTCGGTTTCGACAAAGTCAGTTTGCGGTTAACACTATAGCCGTAATTTCGGGACTTTTTTGGAAAAACTGCAGGCGGCAAGCCACTACGTCCACGATCAGGAGTTACATTTTTACACGAGCCATTTAAAGCTAAAACGTGAAACTAGATCGTACATATCAAATAAATTTACCAGCAATGGCGTAGCCAACGTGGAAACACAGCGTTATCATTTTTACCGGAATGCGATCCCTTAGGCTGCATTTTTAAGTTGAGCCGATATTTTACTCGTAAATCGTAATATACCGGTTGCTGGTTTGACAAATGCCATGCGTATTAGCGTCTACGGACGTTTTTGATAAGGGAAACGACTGCCGAAATATTTCAAAAGGGGTATTTGTTTCGAAATTTTGTCGTTTCAGTAGTCAAGTGGGCATGACAACAATATGGATCGTTCCAGAACATGACTAGTGTGGATATTACTAGTATTGATATACTTGTTCCAACTACAGCAAATAAAGTTACATATTCAAAAAATTTGGATCATTTACGACAAATCTGTGAAAAAATTTCAATATTTCTCAAGGTAACAGCAAAATCTAGGTCGACAATCTTAACCTTTGAAACAAAGTAACTAGTCAGAAATTCCGGGTATTCTCAACAATAGCAGTTTTGTACATAAAACTGAACTAAAAATTTATAAAATACATAATTTCTCTGCACAGGCATGCAGTCGGCAGCAGTGGCTATGTTACGATATAAAAATTATTTATTTAGAGCAAGAAATACGCGTTCAAGTTGTCCAGATTACCCGGATGTCGGGATTACCCGGGTTTTACTATACAACTTTGAGCAAACTTGCTGGATTGAACCGGCTTCATTTGGTACCGATGCTCCCACACTAACCGCTATATACGTTAACGTTTAAGAGTTGCTCAACCTTATAACGCGAATCACTTGTACTTGTATACAACGCATTCTACACGACGAAATGGACATACTTCTCGCTACGGAATGCACACCGTGGCATAATGTCACTATGTACGAAATGGTTATATATACTTACGACATGTAAATTTTGATTAATTATTGCGTTATCACGTAACCTTTTTGTAATATATTTCTTGCTTTAGACGTAATTTCCGCGCTTGTTTCCTTATCTATTTTGTATATATAAACTAGCTACAA
The DNA here is from genome assembly GCA_030248225.1 of Trileptium ribeirensis. Taxonomy (NCBI): domain Eukaryota; kingdom Metazoa; phylum Nematoda; class Enoplea; order Enoplida; family Thoracostomopsidae; genus Trileptium; species Trileptium ribeirensis. Next base: position 49,124 of record JASANE010029392.1, on the reverse strand, counting down.
TTACAACTATATGTTTAATACAACAATTTTGCTAATTTTAATACGTTTGAGTAAACTTTATGTGGTATGTAGCGACGCTGAGTATGATAGAATATTTCAGTTTTATTTGGTTCAAGATATAGTTGCTGGCTAGTGGCAGATTCGCTCATTGAGTGACAGTGTAGTTTTGTTGTGCATCAAATTGTCAATAGATTGTAGCCAATATTTGAATCTTCATTTGACGTTCCGGTGCCACACCTACCACCGTATGTTTCAGCCTAGGCTGGAACCTATCAGTTCTAGGCTAGGTGCACACGTAACTCTTCATGCATGGACCTTACATATGTCACAGGGTTCTGGGTTTACCAACGGGATGCGCCACGTTCAACATTACTTACAGCAAATAGGCCCTGAGCACAGAGTTTACAAATTACGGGCATTGGGATCAGATCAATTTCACAGGTAGTGGATGAAGTGACGTATCTTGTTTGTTCAAACTTTGGCTCAACACCTTGAGACATATCTGCCTTTATGTAGGGAGCAGCGTTGTTCTTCGTATTTTGCCAAAACTATGATTGAACAATGGTGTTATTGGCAATGTTGGCGAAGCTTAAGTTTCTAATTTTGTTCAACTTTCGGTTCCAAATAGCCCCATTTCGTGGGATAAGCGTTAAATAAAAATTAGCCTATCGCTTAACTAATATTAATATAACAAATTATCGCGTTAATATAGTCGGCCTGCATCACTAATTATATATATCCCTGAAACAAGTATATATAGGGGTACGCTTCAGCCTAGGCTGGAACTTATTATAATAGGTTCCACCCTAGGCTGAAACCTACGGTGGTAGGCTTCATCCTGTGACACCGGTTGAGAACCGACTTTCCAAATTTCCACCTTCCCAAGTTCCCCAGCTTCTCAACTACTAATTTTTGAAGCTGCCATGCATATGCCTTTTGTAGTTTCGCCACAAAGCCATGACAAAAATATCGAACCACACCGCAAATATACATATATCGAACATACAGTAATTAAAATCTTGGAATCTTGATAAAACCACAAAGTTAATGCCCAAACATAGGCGGCGATCTCCGGGGGGTGGGGGGTGACACCCCCCAAGGAAATGGAATCGGGGGTGCAAGACAGGCACACCACCCCAGAAAATTTAAAAAATTTTTGTCGGCTGTATGCTATATAATATGTTGACGTCACAAACTTTCCTTGTTTGCAGAAAGTGACTTAAAATATAAATCTGTGACGGTTTAATTTTTTATTTCAGTTATTATTTGATTCATAAATCCATTTAATATTAACTACTTACTTTACACATGGCCTCCAACTGGCATAGCCATGGGCGGCGATCCCTGGGAGTGGGAGGTGACACCCCCACCCAGTCTGGGTGTGCGGCACATTCATACACTCCCATAAAATTTACCACTAGTAAACCGTAATACACCCCCAGGACAGGTCACCCCCCAGTCACGAAAATAGATCGCCGCCCCTGTGCCCAAACGTACCAAAATCCGGACCTAAACTTTATATCAAACGTATCTGAGCTAAGCTAACCAAAACTCCAGTTGATATCAAATTCGTTGACATTGCAACTTGAAAAATTTCATTAAGAAACTATCATTTCATGTCAGATGTCATGCATCATAGGCAGTCTCGTGGGCAAAACGATGGACTTTGGTGATTTAGAATACGGGGCTGTGTGTAGCTTTTATAGGTTTGAGTGTTAATTAACACAGGGATCCCTTGTCGCTTTGGTTTTACATGAATTCTGAATGCAGCCTCAAGTACTGAAGTGAAAGAAATTACATCGCATTAGAACGAAGTGGTCAGAACCGCAGAGTTAGTAACGATTTTTTCGTTTTATAAAATGGCCATGTGAAATTTAAGCTCAACACAAAACGTATGATTTAATCGTCTGAATTTAGCTTTCGTAATAACTACATTATGCCTTGCAGGAATAAAATATATAATTGCGTGTTGAACCGCACAAACATGAAGTTTGAAAACAAACATTAAGTGGAAGGGTTACCGTATATTTGTTTGTGAGGTAATGAGTTATGAAATTAGGCTCTGGTCCGTGTGATAAAAATAGAAATTTAGAGTTGGGAAATTAGGCAGATATGTAAGCTGTAGGGCTGTCACAACGTTGTTATGAATGGTAAAATTCCGTCTCAGACTGTTCATAATTCGCGGTCATTCAATATTTCAATTTTAATTGCATGGAAAGTCGCAGGAATTTTGTCTAAAGTTTGGTCTCACAACTTTTGGGACTGTAGGTTTTCGGCAGAGTGCCTCTTACAAAATGACCAATGTTCAAAATTTATTAATAATTACTCCCTATTTATCTGGTTTACCAGAATAGGTAAACCAGGGAAGGATATAAAAGTTATGTGTAGGGGACATAAGGCTTTGTCAAAAAAACTTGAAAATTCGATTCCGATGAAAGGAGCAGTGCCTGAGCAGCGCTCAGTTGTGGGGCCGAATCAAGTGTCAGGAAAATTCAATGAGTAGATTTCAAGGTATTGAAACTTCTAATCAACTGAGTTGAGAAAAATTTTGCCTCTAAATTCAAGAACTGGCGATAGGAAACTTTGCCAAAATATGCAACCACGCGCAAACTTATAACTATGAATGGCTAACTCTGAAATCATAGTGAATCAGAGTTGTGCCATGTAGCATTAAATTTAGCCGAAAGCAACTAGCTAGAACCATCGAATTTGATAAATTCGTCCTTAGAAAATAACGTAGAAACGTTAGCCAGTTCGCAATTCGGACACCTGTGAAAAATTCGTAAGTTATCATACTACATAACCAATGTACACTATGTGTGCTATGATGTTTGGCTATTTCTGCACTTTATATACGCGTGAAGTCCGATTCTAACGCCTTGCCCCGAAAAGGCGGCCGAATGCGCTCGGACCGGACGCCGAAGGGTCCTGGACAGTCACATTATTTATTTTATCTCTTTAATCGGTGTAGATATCATCAAAGTCAAACGCTCATTTTGCACAGCAAATTATGTTCTATTATCCTGTATATTATGCTTTTCAACACACCTCACTCAGGACGTAGAATTTGGGTAAAATTTTAGTGGGTCGATGATGCTTAAAATACACGGAAACGGAAATATATACTTCGACACCAGTTCAAGCTATAGTTAATTTTGGTTTCATTTTGTAGAGATCTACATATGGTGTACTGCTGTTTCCATTGTTTATGCGGTGTTCACGTTATAATGTGCCCGCTGTTTGGAACATTTCTCCCCGTGTAGTCGCGCGCTAGAATATATACGGTCAGGGCCATACTCATACCGTAAATGTATTTCCGAGGGTGTACGACACACCCCTAGCTACTACATTTTTATGGTGTCGTACACACCCTTAGCTACCAATTTGGCGCGAATTAACAGTAACGGACACCGTCTTTAGCTAATGCGTTGTATTAGTCAGTTGTGCTGTGTAGTTTTTTTTAAATCTCGATATTTGTATCTAATCGTATGCATGTTGATGAGATAATCGCGCACAGCGTCAATAAAAATACAAAGAAAACACGTTGTGCTTGACGCCGTCGAAAACGGGCAATACCCCTAGCTAGCTACCCTTGAAACGATTTATAAAAACATAGGATGTCTAAAAACCCTGTTATCAGCAGTGTGCCTGACACTGTGTGGGGTACATAGGTTCCAAACGTTGGGTACAATATAACATGAACGGGGGGGTTTGTTTTTTTTTTTGTTTGTTTTTGTTTTTTGGTTCTCTTTTTTTTGTTTTCTTTCGGGTTTTTTTTTTTTTTTTTTTTTTTCTTTTTGTTTTTTCTTTTTTTGTTCTTTGGGGTTGTTTTTTTTTTCTTTTTTTTTTTTTTTTTTTTTTTTTGTGGGCGGTGGTTTTTTTTGTTTTTTCTCTCTTTTTGGTCTTGGGTCGTTTTGTCTTTTTTTTGTGTGTGTTTTTGGTTTTTTGGCGTGTGTTTCGTTTTTGGGTTTTGATGGATCTTTGCTTTTGGTGACTTGATTTGTTTGCTTTTTCGAATTTGTCGCGTTTCTTGGCGTGTTCCTGCTCATTTTGAGCTCAAATTTATTATTTTTAAATTAAAATTGCGATATTTCAAAATTTGAGCTCAAACTTTTTCAGGTAATACATCTCGTCCATGATTGGCTACATTAACATTCATGAAATGTATGAACTGTGTTCACACGTTCAAACTTGCAAAAAATGCAAAAAGTTGCTTTCAAATTTTGATCAAAATGTGAGCTCAAATTTTGATCAAAATTTGAGCAAAAAGTTTGAGCGTATGAACACACCTTAACTGATATACCTAAAAATATCGTGAAACAATGAAGACTTTACGTTTTTATTTCTAACAGAAGCTTAAGCTTCCCAATGATTTGCTTAATGGGGAAAATTATAAACTCCAGGTAAATATCAATATATATAAGCATGAAGTGCAGGAGTTAAAATAAACTGAGAGCCGCTAAAATTTTACAAATTAGATGATAGATGTTTCTCAATATATAAGCATGAAGGGCAGGAGCAAAAATAAAAAGAGAGTCGCAAAAATTTTACAAATTGGATGATAGATGTTTCTCAATATATAAGCATGAAGAGCAGGAGTGAAAATAAACTGAGTACCGCTAAAATTTTACAAATTAGATGATAGATGTTTCTCAATATATAAGCATGAAGGGCAGGAGCAAAAATAAAAAGGGAGTCGCAAAAATTTTACAAATTGGATGATAGATGTTTCTCAATATATAAGCATGAAGAGCAGGAGTGAAAATAAACTGAGAGCCGCTAAAATTGTACAAATTAGATGATAGATGTTTCTCAATATATAAGCATGAAGGGCAGGAGCGAAAATAAAAAGAGAGTCGCAAAAATTTTACAAATTAGATGATAGATGTTTCTCAATATATAAGCAAGAAAGGCAGGAGTGAAAATAAACAGAGAGTCGCTACAATTTTTCAAATTGGATGATAGATGTTTCTTAACACTCTCCATACGGAGGACCCACCGGTGGGACCCTCGCCTATTTGGCTTCCAGACGAGGGTCCCATTTGGCCATGTTGTTCAATTGCGTGTTACAAAAGCAGCGTGGTAGATTTACACCATTTTATTCCGTCAGCCTGTTCTATACAGTCTCAACTTTGCACTTGTCAGATATATTCCGTGGGATCCCACTGCCGGGTCCCTCGCGCGGTATATCTTTAAGTAATCGAAATTCTAGAATGGGCGGTGATATCTTTCCAGTAATAGTCGAAGTTACTCAAATAGCGTTCCAAAAAGCATCATGAAATTATAGTAGATAAGTTTTTAGCGACAACACATAAAAACAGACTGGGTCCCACCATTCGGATCCTATCCTAACCGCAAACTTATATTTCTAAATTATAAAAAAAAGTTTATGAAATACTGTTACTTCAGCAGAGATTTGTTATTTGCGAAATTTATTGTCCTTGATGGCTTGGATCTGCAAAAAACACTCATTACAAAACGCCTTGTTCTAACACCGGAGCAAAATGTTCTGACTTTTTTCGAACGCTTTTTCGCCTCGTTTGTATCATTGAGTTCCTCTGCGAACCGTTTGTAACATCCTGAACACCGCCGACGTTTGTCTGCTGACCCTCCGCCTGCCTCGGCCCTCCAGCGTTTCTAACCGATGACCTTCAGGAATGCCCGGTTGGATGAGAATCCGTTCTCGTGGAGAAGGCCCGACTCCGGTTTCAGACCGGAGTTGTTTGGCCCTTTGGCGGAGATGATGCATTAGATTAGTCTTGAACTGCGTAATACCGCAATGATTCCGTTCTATTGCCATTTGGAGGACCTGTTCCTTGAACACGATATAAGAGTTTACTATCCCTATTCCAAACAAGACTTCCATGGCAACGCGCTTGTACCAAAATAAAGTTAATTATTATTCATGTAATATTATATATACGCCTCTTTATAAGTTTTGAGAACAATATACCAGGGTCCCACCGGTGGGTCCCCCGCGTGGCCAGCAAACATTATTCCTCCCAGACTGAGGACCCACCGGTGGGACCCAAGACCAAACGTCGGGCGAATATACTGTGGGACTAAGGAATGGTCATAGACATAAATCTAGGACATTCCCGTCCTGTTTTGTCGAAAACGCGACGTAGCGTGGCGATGCCATAACCAACAGTGGCTTCAGTACCGGAAGTGTTAATATATAAGCATCAAGGGCAGGAGTAAAAATAAGCAGAGCGTCGCTAGAATTTTTCAAATTGGATGATAGATGTTTGTGTAGAGTCCCTTTTTTATTCCGATAGAACAGAGCCTAATACTTTTTAATCTTGTTTGCAATTCGTAGTGTCGTTATATTAGGAAAGTTGCATTATTAGGCAAGTTGGCAAGTTAACTATACGCATTTAATTGTGAATTTTGAAAATAGGTGCATTTAAATATCTATAATAATTTAACTCTATTATGTGACCAGAACAAGTATTATCAGTCTATTTAGTTCAGCAATAATTTAGCTGAACTGCAGTTGAATTTTGCTTGTAGAAGATGCGGTAGCCGCGTTTATCGCAGAAATTTAATTTGGAATTGCTCCAATGTATATATACGTCGGATTTCATAAATCATTCTCCAGTTTTTATCAGAATTCATTGGAAGTACAGAGGTGTAAACAGGCTAAAAATTTTCGGCCCAGCCGGCCCGTTAGTATTCGAGTTTCATCACTCCGACATAAAGGATTCAGGCGATATATATAAAAATACTAAGGCCTCGCATTTCGAGCTCCTAGCTACCTTGAAAATCGAACTTTAACGGATACTTGAAAAAGCAAAAAAAGGCAAAACACAAAGCAAAATCAGACTTTATACTTCTTAATGCCTAGGTTTTTAATAAAATTGATAATACAAACCGCCACAAATATGTCAGAAAAGAATAGAAATTCGATTGGGGTGTTGACGTCGCAATGTTCAGCTTGGCCATAGCCAAAATAATAAAATACACAACTAGGGCTCAATATCTTTGCGGTAAAATAATATAATGTGTTATATTTCTTGTCTATAATTCTATGAATTTGGTAAAAAAATTGCGTATATTCCTTGAATTTGTGCACTAAATGCCCAACGGTAGAGTTGAATAACCGTGAAATTAGCACGACAAAAATAATTAAAACAAACTGAACATTATCAACCTATGTATAAATCACTTGGTCGTGGGCTAGATGTGAGAACGGACCAATTTTGGTTGACCCGAGGCGGCCCGTTGGGATCGGCTCCGTTCTGTAACATTTCGTTACGATCCGTTTGTTATAGTGCGTCTACCGGGACCTGCCTGGCCCGCGGGCAGGGCCTCTGACCGAAATTTAGACTTCTACTGCGCAACAAAATTGGAACGACGCATAAAATTAAATTCTGATACAGTTCAGAAATCTATGCAGGCGAAGTTTGAACTTTTTATTAAAGGATATGTTCAGCATTGTTCTAGCAATTAGAGATGACGTGCTTAGCTGCTTTTGGGGGCTCCCACTTGTAGACGAATACTTTCTGTCACTGAGCGTCTTCCGGTGCTGCTGCGATACTCAACACCTGTGATGTCTATTTTGTGGTAACTCAATATCCATGGCGTCGAAGTTTGAATGTTTACTAAAGAATGTGCTCAACAGTGTTACCAGCATTCGGAGATGATTTGCTTCGCGGTTTCTTGAGCGCTTCCGTTTGTATGCGATTACTTTCTGTCTTGGAGCTTCGTCCCGATGCTGCTGCGATATTCAACGACTGCGATGTAGATTTTGCGGTAACTCGATGTAATTAAGTCGAAGTTTGAACTTTTACTAGTAATATGCTCAGCAGTGTTGCCAGCATCCAGAGATGATTTGCTTTGCGGTTTCTTGAGGGTGCCGTTTGTAGGCGAATATTTACTGTCACCGAGCGTTGTCCTGCTGCTGCTGCGATATTCAACGCTTGTGATGTCTATTTTGTGGTAACTCGATGTCTATGATGTTGAGGTTTGAACTTTTACTAAATAATATGCTCATCAGTGTTACCAGCATCCGGAGATGACTTCCTTTGCGGTTTCGTGAGGGTGCCGTTTGTAGGCGAATATTTACGGTCACCGAGCGTTGTCCCGCTGCTGCTGCGATATTCAACGCTTGTGATGTCTATTTTGTGTTAACTCGATGTCCATGACGTTGAAGTTTGGACATTTCTAAAGAACATGCTCAGAAGTGTTACCAACATCCTGAGATGATTTGCTTTGCGGTTTCTTGAGGGCTCCCGTTTGTAAGCGAATACTTTCTGTCTCGGAACGTCGTCCCGGTGCTGCTGCGATATTCAACGCCTGCGATGTCGATTTTGTGGTAACTCGATGTCTATGACGTTGAGGTTTGAATTTTTACTAAATCATATGCTCAGCAGTGTTACCAGCATCCGGAGATGACTTGGTTCGCGGTTTCTTCAGGGCTCCTGTTTGTAAGCGAATACTTTCTGTCTCGGAGCGTTGTCCCGCTGCTGCTGCGATATTCAACGCCAGCGATGTCGATTTTGTGGTAACTCGATGTCTATGACCTTGAAGTTTGAACTTTTACTAAATAATATGCTCAGCGGTGTTACCTGCATCCGGAGATGACTTGGTTCACGGCTTCTTCAGGGCTCGTGTTTGTAAGCGAGTATTTTCTGTCTTGGAGTGTTGTCCCGCTGTTGCGGCAATATTCAACACCTATGATCTCTATTTTATGGTAACTCAATACCCACGTAGTCGAAGTTTGAACTTTTGCTAAATAATATGCTCAGCAGTGTTACCAGCATCCGGAGATGACTTCCTTTGCGGTTTCGTGAGGGTGCCGTTTGTAGGCGAATATTTACTGTCACCGAGCGTTGTCCCGCTGCTGCTGCGATATTCGACGCTTGTAATGTCTATTTTGTGGTAACTCGATGTCCATGACGTTGAAGTTTGGACATTTCTAAAGAACATGCTCAGAAGTGTTACCAGCATCCTGAGATGATTTGCTTAGCGGTTTCTTGAGGGCTCCCGTTTGTAAGCGAATACATTCTGTCTCGGAACGTCGTCCCGGTGCTGCTGCGATATTCAACGCCTGCGATGTCGATTTTGTGGTAACTCGATGTCTATGACGTTGAGGTTTGAACTTTTACTAAATAATATGCTCAGCAGTGTTACCAGCATCCGGAGATGACTTGGTTCGCGGTTTCTTCAGGGCTCCTGTTTGTAAGCGAATACTTTCTATCTCGGAGCGTTGTCCCGCTGCTGCTGCGATATTCAACGCCAGCGATGTCGATTTTGTGGTAACTCGATGTCTATGACCTTGAAGTTTGAACTTTTACTAAATAATATACTCAGCGGTGTTACCTGCGTCCGGAGATGACTTGGTTCACGGCTTCTTCAGGGTTCGTGTTTGTAAGCGAGTATTTTCTGTCTTGGAGTGTTGTCCCGCTGTTGCGGCGATATTCAACACCTATGATCTCTATTTTATGGTAACTCAATACCCACGTAGTCGAAGTTTGAACTTTTGCTAAAGAATATGCTCAGCAGTGTTACTAGCATCCGGAGATGACTTGGTTCGCGGTTTCTTCAGGGCTCCTGTTTGTAAGCGAATACTTTCTGTCTCGGACCGTCAACCCGGTGCTGCTGCGATATTCAGCGCCTGCGATTTGGATTTTGTGGTAACTCGATGCGCATGACGTCGAAGTTTGAACTTTAGCTGAATAATATGCTCAGAAGTGTTAACAGCATTCTGACATGATTTGTTTTGGGGTTACTTCAGGGCTCCTGTTTGTAAGCGAATACTTTCTACCTTTTAGCGTTGTCCCGCTGCTTCTGCGATATTCAACGCCTGCGATGTCGTTTTTGTGGTAACTCGATGTCCATGACGTTGAAGTTTGGACTTTTCTAAAGAACATGCTCAGAAGTGTTACCAGCATCCTGAGATGATTTGCTTAGCGGTTTCTTGAGCGCTCCCGTTTGTAAGCGAATACTTTCTGTCTCGGAACGTCGTCCCGGTGCTGCTGCGATATTCAACGCCTGTGATGTTGATTTTGTGGTAACTCAATGTCCATGACGTTGAAGTTTGAATTTTTCTAAAGAACATGCTCAGCAGTGTTACCAGCATCCGGAGATGACTTGCTTCGCGGTTTCTTGAGGGCCCCCGTTTCTAGGCGAATACTTGCTGTCTCGGAGCGTCGTCCCGCTGCTGCTGCGGTACCCAACGCCTGTGATGTCGTTTTTGTAGTAACTGGGTAAGCGAATACGAATGGATTCAAGCATGCGTTCACTGATAACAGTATTTCCATCCAGCTAACATACCTAAAATATTCAATAATGCAAGGCATTGCAACTATTAAGTCTCACAGAAACGAAAATTCTACTTTTAAAGTAAAAATTTAAAAATAAGATTTATATATAAATTCATAGTATTTATTAATATTTATATATATATATAATAAGATTTGTATATAAATACATGTTATTTATTAATTATCCTATTTATATTTAATTGATATAGATACCGAAATAGCGGCTCAGAGGATGAGGGCTATCCCCATCAGGGCTTGGACCCCCCTGCGAGAACTTAATTTATCGTCCCTGAGGCTGAACCTTACCCGCGCCTTCTGGTGATCCGCAGCCAACCCCCTCCCCCTTCCCTGTGCGCCGAAAATTTTTAGCCAAAATTGGTTGAAATAGGGTGAAGATGGCAAAATGGTTGTAAAATCGGAAAGAATTGGCCCTTGGTGGTGGGAGGAGATTTTCTCAACTTTTTTCACCACCCTCCTTGAGCACTATGCCCCGCCCTAGATATCCTCTGCCCCCCCGAGACGCGACTTCCTCCCGCCGACCTCAGCCGGCCCCACTCTTAAGAGGTCGGAACATGGGCATATATGATAATTGCATTTATATGCAATACAATTTATATATATATTAAAGTATATTTATATATATATATATATATATATTAATTAGAGCACAGATCACATAACTTCAATCTGATTTTGGCTGACGATTTAATGAAATAGATTTTAATTTAAAGTTTAACTTTGCTGTTAGCCTGTTTGTTTTATGATGATAAATATGATTAAGTTTAAATAATTTTATGGTTTTTTTGCTAAACGAGTTTTATACACAACTCTTTTATGACGGTATTGCTCGTAAACAGTTAGGCGGCTGATTGAATTGTATTCAAGAATTTTAACTGCATCTTAGACTTACCACCCACACTTGGACTACTTATTACTTTTAGAGAACACAAAGTATGCCAAAAAAGACGTCTCCTTTTTCGAATATTAAGGGCTAGAACTTGTGTTTATTTTTATGCAAAGTAAACTTTGTTCTTCCACATTTATTTATACCTTTGACTGATCTGTTCATCATTTTCTAAACTTTTTATTATATATCTCGCATGTCGAATCTCTTTGTGCCCTCTCTCTAGTTTATACAAGCGAGTGTATTTGTCTTCTTTATATTAACCAAACCTTATCTAGAGTTCTCTGTGAAGCGTTGGCATATGCATAAAACTATTAAAATTGGTGTCACTATCAGAAATCAGGGCACATTATATAGCCTAAGTCATTAACAATAAATGGAAGGGTTGACTGATTTTCGAACTTTATTGTGTGATAACACGAAAAAAGTTGCAACTGATCTGCTTACTCATCCAGATGTTAGTCTAAATTAAGGTATCCGAGGCTACAAATCTGAATTGTATTAAAATAGTGTCTCTTACATTTTGTGCAATACTAAACATCTTTGATTATAGACCATCCAGTCTAAAGCCGAATGGAACTTAAAAAGTTTTCCCATATAGTTTCTTTGTATGAACTGTTATTTATGGGTGAGAAAAATGAATTGTACTAATGCGAATATTAAACAAGGTGGAGTCCAAAATTTTGCGAAGGTGAACGAACCAGGATGCACCCGTCTTGACGTGTAGGCGCTGTCCGTGGTCACTATTTTGCGATTTAGCATTGCATTTTGCGGATAGCGTACAAGTGAAAACGTGATTACCAACCGTGTTTTTCTCGTATGCTATAGTACACAAACAGACCGCGAACATTGCTGTTTGATTCAGAGTGTCATTTGAAGAACGTTGATAATCGTGCGAAATGTGCAATGCAAATTCCATTCGTACATAGCAGAACCTATGTTCGCCTTCACAAAAATGCGAATGCCAATGGAAAAGACGTAAACGCTAATTTCTGCGCGAATCAATTAATGATTTCGACAAAAGAACAACATTCTTGTACACACCTAAAGTGGAATCACGCTTATATAATGAATATTTCGAGAAGAAACTACCATTGACGAAGAATAATTTGGCGTCATGCCAAGGACAGACACGATAGATGACACCTTTGTGTTAAGAATCTGTGAGAACAACCGAAAATGAGAAGACACTGTATACTTTATGGTATCTTTCTGAAGTTTAATAAACCTATGGCCTAGTGCCACAACAAAACGTTTGGAGATACATGAGAGAACAGGAGTGTCCGAGAAGCAAGCACGCCTAGTACAAGACATACGCGCAGACACTAAAACTCCTGTACATTGTACAAAAAGCGTGAGAGACACTGAGCTTTTTGCGAAGAGGGCTACGTAACTGTTTTGCAGTAAGCCAAAATATTTTTGACTTAATAATGGATGTCATCGAAATAAAAGAAGGAAGCACTATTGGAGCATGATGGTTCCGGACGACATTGCAGTGTGTCGCAATATAAGAGAAGATACAGAGGAGAAGATAGAAGCCTGGTAGAACTGATGGACGAAAGAGCGCTAAACGACTGTAAGAAGGACACATGGTATACGAGCTGCAACGAAGCAAACGTTGGTACCAGCAATATCACGATGCAAGATTATGTCCTCGTGAAAGTGGCGAAATTTAGGTACTTGGGATTTAACCATGAGCGAGGATGGTTAACAGAACTTTAGAAGTGGTTAAGAGGACCCAGGCTGAATGGCTCAACTGGAAGAGGCTGACACGAGTACTCTGTGACAAGAAACTAAACGCCCTCAAAGTGACGTAAACCCGGTACTGATTTGTAGGGCGAAAACGTGGAAAATCAGATAGCTCCAGGCGAAGAAAATAGATGTAGCTGAGAAGAAAATGCTACGACAGGCTTGATGTCACTTCATGCTTTGCTGAATAGAGAACACAGAGATTTGGAGAAAAGCCAAGTTCAAATATGAGTGTATGAGAAGAAACACTAGAAAAGACTATATTATACCATAGACATGTTATCAAGCCAGAGAAAGGTCACATAATGAGAAAAGCGATGGAAATGAAGTAGGGGACAGGAGAAAAAGGTTCGGACCAGATGAATTGACAACAAGGAAGAATATATGGCAAAGGAAAGACTGAAGCAGGGAGGGGCTACAGACTACAAATAGTGAAACGCAATGTGCACCAACGGCGACTCCACTTGAAGTGGGAATAGCCTAAGAAAAAGAATATTCTGAAGTGTTGAAGCCTTGATTTTGCGAGTTAGTTGACCGCATTTACTGAGTATCTGTCCGTGTGAGTATAAAATCAGTTAACTTATATATATATCTATAGTCTACCACTGGCATAAGTAAATCTACAATATCATACGATATAAGTATCGGTCAAAAGCCTGCATGAGCTGCTAAATTGCTTGTGATGTCACACTCAGACATTCATAGCAATGTTCTATCTATAATATAAGTCTATAAGTATCGGCCAAAAGCCTGCATGAGCTGTTAAATTGCTTGTGATGTCACACTCAGACATTCATAGCAATGTTCTATCTATAATATAAGTCTATAACTGTCGGTCAAAAGCCTGCATGAGCTGTTAAATTGCTTGTGATATCGCAATCAGACATTCATAGCAATGTTCTATCTACAATATAAGTCTATAACTATCGGCCAAAAGCGTGCATGAGCTGTTAAATTGCTTGTGATATCGCAATCAGACATTCATAGCAATGTTCTATCTATAATATAAGTCTATAACTATCGGCCAAAAGCCTGCATGAGCTGTTAAATTGCTTGTGATATCACAATCAGACATTCATAGCAATGTTCTATCTATAATATAAGTCTATAACTATCGGCCAAAAGCCTGCATGAGCTGTTAAATTGCTTGTGATATCACAATCTGACATTCATAGCAATGTTCTATCTATAATATAAGTCTACAAGTAAGGTTAACCAGATTCAAAATCCATGTAATACAGTCATACATAACTTCTTGCGATAGCTATTTAACGTTTAAAAGTTCAAACTGAACAAATCTAAAATCTAAGCGGCTCAAAAGGCTATAGTTGTACTCGATGTATTTCGTTTCTCAACAAGTTCCTAAAAGTCTGAATTTAGTAGTTCGAAAGCATAGGAATGTTGTAATTTAGCAGTCCAGGAACATGGGTGTGGTTTTTCGATGGTCCACGAACATGCGGGGTATGGATTTGCCAGTTCGATAACATGAATAAGGTAGTCACGTTTATGGGTTATGACACACGAAGAGGGTTATAAACCTGGGGTAAGGGCGAAAATGACCGCCGCATACCGCGGGCTTTAAAATTGCAAAGCCGAGGAGTGTCACATCCTTATAGCAGAGCCGACTATAATCGACTCGTGATAATATCAAACAATGAAAGCTACTAAACATTGTAATAGTTGGGATCAGCGAATGATTTACTTTATTATACGTTTACTCACTGATGACATTTGATAAACGTTTCCTCATCTACAAGTCGAATGACGGCGACTATTTGATACGGCAGCCAAGAACCGATGTACAAACCGATGATCGATAAAACTCGAAGCAATGCACGACGTCTAAAATCACCAACACTCGCTGTCGATGACATATTTCGTCGTATCGCGGTGCTGCTGCTCCTGTTGCTATCCGTGATAAAATGTGAGGAAGTGGAAGGCTTAAATTTTAGACATGGCATTTAGCTGCAATATAGTTATACAGTCAAAAAGTCCTTATTGATTATGACTTCAAAACATGTACATAAAGTTTAATGATATTAGATTCTTTTGAGTATATGATTTATATTAATGCGGTGTTTAATTTTTAAAGGATCCCTTATGCGAAAGTTTTGTCCACCTATGGTCTAGACCACACCATTCAGTGGTATATGGTATATGCCCCCACTATGTAATGCAAAATATGGTGTATCAGATACCATTAACGTAGCTATAGTGTCTTAATCTACCTATTTACTAACGGTGTCAAGGACATCATACACAAACCCATTATATATTTCGTGTAAATAACAGCATGGTGTAGCTAACACCATATAAAATTTATAGTGTAGTCTACACCATACTATTACCGACAGTACACTGACTATGTATACTATATGAAAATACCATCAGAAACACCATGGTGTCCAAGACACCATATATTTGATGGTGGCAGAGACACTGAGGGTGGACAAAACTTTCACATGGGGGTCCTTTATAACGTAAACGATGCACAAATTTTTTTAATATTAAATATATTTATTTAATGTACATTCATCTTAGCTATTGTATTTCGTAGAGACCTTCCTTATTCATGTAGTATAAAGGTAATTCGAAGCAAATAAAATTCTGAACCTAAGTCAAAGCAATCGGCCATATGGGTTACCCCTTGAGGATGGAGCCGCCACAAGCGAAATCTGCACCCCTCCCTCGGAGGCTCTATACCATACCCACTTCCCCCGGAACATTTTTGGGGAAAAAATTAACAAAACATTTGGGAAAATGTAGGATAAACTGGCACAAATTCGTAAAAATTGATGAAACATTTAGCATAATTTGGATAAAATTGAGAAAAATTTTCGATAAATTGTGAAAAATTATAAGTTCCTGAAAATTTCAAAAATTTACCCCTTCCACAACTACGTCCTAACCCAGCAGAGCCCATCTGCCCTCCCCCTCAGCCGACGGACCGTCCAAACCTACAGCCGACACCAAATAACGAACGCTGGTTTTTTAGAACAATGTTTCAAATAATAAGCTCTTGCGTACAATGCAATCCTGACTCCTTTTTTATATCGGATTTTAATGTTTTCGTAACTGAAATAGGATAAGTCAAGTAATTTTGGCTGTCTGGAAGCAACCGGTTGATTGAGATATTTACCATTTTCTACTAAGTGATAAAATTATATGCATTAGAAGCGTGTTATAGTATTAATGTCAGCGGTATATATAATTACGCATGTAACATGTTATTAAAAATTTGACCAGATTCTCTTTAATGGTGTACATTATATTAATATTTTAAAACAATATACTTTCTTTTATACAGAATTTAACAAATACTTATCACAAATTTAAAATCAATCGTTACTGTTTTGACATAGAATTTATATGTTCAGATTTATATACTACTGGTTAATTTGTAAAATGTTCAGCGTTTGTATGACAACTCGTTCTGTATGAAATCACGCTAAGCTTCATTTCGAGCCGTTATTGCCAACCCACGTGGAACAAGGTTTGTATAAAATATTTTGACGAAAAATTGACGAATTTAACACTTTCGTTCGTATATTGACAATATTTGTCGCAGCGCAGATTACGTGACCTGTTAACTGCCTATTTTTGTCGTTCGTTTGTACGTGCGTTGTTGTTCGTTCGCGTTCTGAGGTTCCTTAAGGAACCGAGTAGCAGCTCCTATATAGCGTAGCGGCTAGCGTACACGACATGAACCTGAGCGATCTAGGTTCAATCCACCGTTGGGGCAACAGTTTGTTCAACATTGTACATACTACGCTTTGGTTAAAGAAGGAAATTAAGCTACGGCCACAATAATACAATTTTGGTCATATATGCTCATAGGGATAGGTTGAGCTACCCTCGTTCCTCCCTGAGGTGTCGGCTCACCTTCCCTCCCCCTCCCCCGCGCAGCGCTAACATTCATTCCCTGATCGGTCCCCCAACCTTAACCCACTTCTACTATATGTCGCAGGCACCGAACCCGTAATATGCAGCAGTTGGATTCGATTTTACCAATTTTCGGTAAGCGAAAACCGAATGAAATTCAACATTTTTTCGTAACAAGGGTTTCCGATGCGATATCGCTTATTACAAATAGGATGGTTGGTGGGGTCACCTTAATTTTATTCACGCATTAGTAGTATTGAACACCGGCTGGATTTTTGTTGGCCCTCTAGTCGGCGAACAGCCGATACAAAAATACACTACAGATTATTTCCATAAATGTAAACTTATGAATGAATGATAATCACATACAATCGACATTTTATATATCATTCGGACCAAATTGACGACCTGAGTTAAATCAACATAATCAGTTCACGAGTTAACGACTTAGGTTTAAAATAAGGATTACGTTGAACCTTTAGTAGTGTTGGGCACCAGCCGGATTTTATGTTAGCCGGTCGGCCGCAAAATTTCGCGGCTGGTGGCGGACCACCTTGCCGGCTAACGAGCCGGCAAACCGGCCGGCCTCACCAGTCGAGTTTTCCAGCTGTTCCAGCCTAACATTAGGCCCCAAATATAGAAATTAGGTGTTACTGACTTACGGCATCTGCACACTGATTTTGTAATGAATATTTGGAATGAGCTGTTCGCAATGCTGCGGCCGTACTAATCCAGTTATTAACGGAATCCACCAAACCTTGCATCGACACGGCGCTACATTTCCTTGACGGAACTTCGTTATCGCACTCGAGAAGAGTTGGTAGGTGTGCCACGAGACCACCGCTCGAGTCGCATGACTGTTCGCTAAGCTATAAAATGCGAAGAATCTAAAATTTATAGGTTCACATTTATATATATCATAGGGCCATCGTCTGCTAGTGGGAGAAGCGGAAGGTGCAGGTGGTGTGGATGGGAAGTACGCGGTAAGGGAGGCTTTGTAGACAGTGCGGGGGAGTGGTTACCGAAAATTTTCTCGAATGTCCCGATTAGCATTTCTTTATAATTTTCTCTAATTTACAAATCTGCCCGCAAAATTTTTGTAATTTTATCAATAATTCCTAAAATTTTTCGGGTACGTTCTTGGCGCTTGTAGCGTGGAGTGTCTGCGGGGAAGGAGGGGTGGCCTGAAGGGTAAATCGCGGTGTACGAGGGCTAACACTTAGGGGTTAGCCTCCAACACGAACCACTAAGAACACCTATGACATAGTTTAGAGCTATTTAGACCGAAATCATACGTATGTATCAGTTTGTTTTTGTGTAAAAACTGATGCTTGTTTTTTCAAAAGCTTCAAATTTTTTTTACAGTCGGGTCACATTTTGATCACATCTATCCATTGCTTTCGCCGTTATTCATGCTTGTAAGTAAAAACTTAGCATGACATGCTTGAAATTTGTTTGTACTACTAATCTATATTCGTAGTGCCATTGCAAATAAAAACATGCCTGACCGCGATTATAGTAGAATTCCGGAAGAAATTGTAAGGAACAGTAAATATTTAATATTTATAAGCTTTTGTTAGTTTATAAATTTTGAATAGTTTTTATAGCAGTTCAAAAAAAACAAGCATCTCAAACCTATCTCCACCGTTCTGAAAGATAATATTCTGTGTGTGATTCCTGTGATAGTAAACTGATTCACAAACTACATATATTTACTACAACTACATACATAAAAACACCTCGAAATTTACTGCAAGATGTGTACACCAAGGTAGTAGAATCTATAGGGAGAGTTTAGTAAATTCAGTGTCAATACAGGGGTGTCGTCAGCGTGTACCAAGATAGTAGAATCTACAGGCCGGCTCAGTGGGTAAAGGCCCTCGGGTGGCGCGGTGGTCAGGGGAACGGTGACAATAAGTTGATGACCTCCCTCCGTCGCACCCACATTTTTGCCAATTTCACCACAATTTTTGCCGCCAATTTTCCACATTGTTGCAAAAATTTCTCGCGCGCCATCAACATCGACGCTGGAAGCGGGGGCGGGGAGTGGTGGGGAGTGCGGGGTTTAGCGGTGCGCAGGCTCAGGGGAGGAGGATGGTACTTTGAAGAGCGGGGGTAGGTCAGCGCCTTGGGGGAGTGGGAAGGGGTAGTGTGGTGGCTTCGGAAGTGAGAGGTAGAGCAGGGCTTCAGGGGTTAGCCCTAAACTGCTGCCTCGGCATGTATGCTCCATTGTTGAAACTTTAGTTATTAAGAAATAATAGCAGCTGTAGTAATCTAGGCAATCTGTTTAGTACTGTTCTAATTAGAAACCTTCGCTGACATCGCTGTATCATTAACATGGCAAAAACTTTGCATAAATAGTGGAACAGTGTTGCATGCTCATAGCGAGGATAGAGGGATAATCTCGTCTGAGGCGCCGCATTCCCTCATAGATACCCCGACCCATCACTCCCTGGTGTCCATAAAGGCACAGAATCCATAGGCGCCCAAACCACTCAACCAATAGGCGCCGAAGACGCCGAACTCCCTCCCCTCCAAGTCCAACACATGGTGTTCGGACCCCTGAGGAGGGCCGAATACCGACCCCCCTGACCCGGCTTCCCCCTTGGACCTTGAGCATGCATTCCTATAGTAGTATTTTGGCAACCAACAGGCATACTTGCCTAAAAACTTGAAATCAAATTAAAATATTTTACCATTGTCTCGGTTGTTGATGACGATGAAATACAGCCCTTGCGACACTTGTTCGAATTACTCAAGCTCGCATCGTGTTTACTACAAATCTGTGCTGCCTCTGGTCGAACCATACTCTCGCCTTGCCCGCAAACGATGTCCAGTGCCGTACTTGGAGCTTTGCTATAATTGCTTCCTCCGTCGATAGAACAATGATTTTGGTAATGGTAATTTGTGTCGCTAAGGCTTGACCTTTTGCAAGTTAAACGATCCTGGCGTGATTTCTGAAAATAAATATCTTAAAATTACCCGCGTTCACTTTTACTATGTAGGGTACTGTTGGAAGCGGCGTAATGTAACTTTAAAACGACAACATTGCGTAAATACAGATTATGTATTTTACAGATGTCATATTTTTAGTACGTTTGGATACATATGGTACGACTTAGGACTAGGTAACATTCTGTCTATTTTCAGACTAAATCACTTCCTGCACTTCGGCTAAAATTTCTTTCGAAGCCTAAACGCCATATTCTGGTGTTTCCTGTGAAGTTTACGTTGTTTCACAGTAAATATTGAATTTTTTTACCGAGTCTGGTTCGCTACAATGGTATTGTGTACGTGATAATGAATGCACCGTTTCATATTTTTTTCTAATTCTTACTTTTCACTATTTTTTACACTTTATGCACAGCGCATATGTTAGGATTGCAAAAACTTACAAGATAGCAGAATGGTAGGAAACTTACAGTATGAAACACGAGCAGACATTTAGTTTTGGCTGCTAGAGTGTCAGTGCTTAATAGAACGGTCACTTGCCTCATTCCTGCCAATACAATGCGTCTTTAACGAGCAATTTGTGAAAATTTGTTAAACACTGGAAAAATTGAAATTCAATACGAATTGTGTCTTATCCGGCCCAATGGATTGGAGGTCTAGACTTACAAAATTACGAATGTTCAGATTTGTCATCATAAAAACTACGATATAGTTGAAAGTTTGAAATATTTCTGCGGTAGCTTACTGCCTATCAGCCTGTCGTTGACCAACCGTTGGCAACGTCCCTCCCCGAACTCGTGGGATCTGCAGGGGATCCGCAGTTTGACGTTAAAACCTGCTGTTGGCCAAAACTGGCTATAATACTCTTTCATCTTCGCAAAGAATTCCATTTCGGGGCAAAATTATCACCGGAATTGCTAAAAATAGGTGTCCATAGGGGTAAGGAATATTACCCCACTTCCCAAACAATATTAGCCCCCTTAGAACTCAATGCCCAGCCTGTGACGGCTATCTCCATGCGCACCCAATGCGCACAGAAAATTTTGAGAAAGTTGATAAACATAGCGAAAATTTAGCAAAATCTGGCACAAATTAACAAAAATTGGTGAAAATCTTAGGGTACATTGGGGAAAATTGTCAAAAACTGTGAAATAAGCCTGCTACACTCCTCATTCGACAGACATTAGGAACCTATGGCTTAACTGGCTAGTCTTTATGCGGTTAAATAAAAGACTAAGAGATATGACATATTATGGCGCATGAAATAGCCTAATTGATGTGGCAGGTATGGTATGCAGAACTTATATTTTGGGCTGAAGTTTTTAGGAACTTTGCAATTATCATGTACAAGTTGGTAAGTCAATAGTCCGATATTGCAAAAACTTTCACAATTTTTATTACGTTATTTGAAATAGTTAGAACAATAAAACAGTTATATAATCATCTTCAGAAAAAATTAATGAATGACTTTAACGTCGGTAGTTTTGCTCATTTTATTTGAAACTAAGTATAGTGAATTGACAATTTGGCCGAAAATTTTCACAGTATCAAAATTGATTCCGAAAAGCTTAATGCACTAAACTATATATATATGTATGTATTCACCTGGCCCCACGGTTGTGGGGGCCTCAATGCTGATCACTAGTCGCCACTCTTCCCTGTTCGTTGTGCTTGGTTCGATAAGCGACATCGGGTATTGTTGCAATTGGCGTAGCGGCACGTATCGAAAATGCTGGTGACAATCGTTGACTATTTGACGTCGCCAGGTTTCGTGAGATCTTCCGCGCGGTCGGGTCCAGACGTCCGGGGGCGTTGTTTTAGCTAGTGACTTCGGAATCCTGTTGTAGGACATCGTCAGAACATGGCCGAGCAACCACAAACACTCCCTCCTCAGCAGTGTCGACACCTAGGTTTCGCGACGAAGGTTCTTACACGAAGGTCTTCATTCCTGATGTGATCGAATTTTGTTACGCCTAGAATCCGGCGTCGACAGAAGTTCTCTAATGTGTTGATCTGCTGCTGAGTATTCGCTGTCTATGTTCCGCAGGCGTAGAACAGAAGCAGCATTATATATCTGAAATTTCGTTTGAACGGACACGTCTGCGGTGTTCCACACATGCCGTAGGCCCGCAAAGGCAGACTTGGTACGGTTTATGCGGTTTTTAATCTCGGTGTCGCAAGGACGTAAAAGTGCTGCCCAGGCAACAGAATTGTTCGACATGTTCCAGGACAGAACCGTTCAGAACGATGTTTTGATGTCTCTCGATGCAGCAGGTCATTATCTTGGTCTTCTGGGAGCTGATGACCAGACCAATGCGCTTTGCAGCTGTGTCAACTCGATTGAGCACATCTTGTAGTTCGCTGACTGGCAATGTGGCTATGGCTATGTCGTCGGCATAAGCGGCATATGTGAACTTCATGCCATTTGCATCGAAAATAACACCGTCGTCGTTAGCCAGGGCGGTCTCCGTCACCCATGCAATTGCGTAGATGAAGAGTATGGGGGACAAGATTGAGCCTTGTCTCACTCCAGACCTGACCTCAAATCGTTC
Source organism: Trileptium ribeirensis (assembly GCA_030248225.1). NCBI lineage: Eukaryota > Metazoa > Nematoda > Enoplea > Enoplida > Thoracostomopsidae > Trileptium > Trileptium ribeirensis. The sequence continues at coordinate 26,817 of JASANE010029392.1, read as the reverse complement.
ATATAACGTATCATTTTTCGCACGCGGCAGTAAAATGGTTCAATCAGCGACTTGATTAGGGATACGATCTTGGCCGGCACGCCGTTCGTCTCCAATATCTTGTACAGCGATTCATGGTGAACTGAGTCGAACGCGGCTTTGAAATCAACGAAGGCCACGGCAACTGGTCTCCAATATTCATCAAGATTCTGGAGAATGATTTACATGCTCAGTATCTGGTCGATTTTGCTTTGACCAGGTCGAAAGCCGCACTGTTGCTCCCGTTCAAATAGTTCCCGGTGACCCTTGAATCTGTTGCAGATTACTGCTTCCAACACCTTGAAAGCAATTTTCAACAGCGTTTTACCTCGATAGTTGCAGCAGATGGAGTTGTCACCCCTCTTGTGGAATGGAGTGACGATGGCGGTACGCCAGTTATCTGGCATGACCTCTTTTGGGACATACGTCGCAGATTGTGGCGTGCAGCGTATCAAAGAGATCCTTTGAGATCTTATAGCATTCCGGCGGAATACCGTCTTCTCCGGCTGTTTTCCCGCTGCGAAGATCTTTTACCTCTTTGAGGACTTCGTCACGCGTTGGTGCCGAGTGATCGACCGCGCATTCGTAAAAACCCTTGAAGGGAATGTCGTCATCCTTTAGCGGTTCTGTTGGCGGATCTTTATTCAAGAGTTCATCGAAATGCTCTCTCCAACGATTGACTTGCGCGTATTCGGAGATCAAACTCTTCCCCGTAGTGTCGCGCATAATACCACGCACGGGATTCTGCGACTGTGCACCTTGTCTGATTAGCTGGTAGAACCTGCGGTGGTCATGTAACGTAGATGCTTGGTTCATCTCTTTGGCAAGTGCCTTGAGCTTCTCATGCTTAGACTCTCTGATGCTGTGGTGCAAGCTGACCCTGAGAAAGCCTCGAGATTCCGTTGTAGCATGACTTAGCAGCTCGGCTTTGTCTATTGTAGGCGCGTCTAGCCATCGATCCCGTTTATTCGGTCTCGGCTTCGGTGCAACTTCCCGCAGGGCTGCAATAGTGCAGGCAGAAACACAAGACCATGGCGGAACTTGAGCGTCCACTAATCCTGCCAAGCGGCTGGACACTGAGGTGCAGATGCTATTGTCCCGTACACAACTGGCGTCTGACAGGTGACAGGTTGGACGAGCTCTAACCTTGAAATGTTTGCGTCTAGCTTTAAGTGTAGCTGCAGCCGTATCATCCCAAACGGTCCTGCAGTCTCTTACAGCAGACTTCCATCTTTTTCGGATAAGGTCATGATAAAGCTGAAAATAGCGCTCGCCGGGGGTTCGCCAGGTGTGCTGTTGCTTTGCAGGATGCTTGAAATTGGTGTTGGCGAAAAACAATTAATGGAATTTCGCTATGGTGATCAGTCTGGTGCCGTTGGGCCTAGGACATTGTTTTCGCCCGGTCCGCGCAGAGCCACTTGCGCATTGAAATCACCACACACTAGGAGGATGTCTCTTGCGGGGATGGAGGTTATTAGATGATTGAGCCCTTCCACGAAATCATTTTGTCTCCGCAACTGTGGGCATCTGTGGGTGCATAGGCCACAACAATAGATAGGTTGCATGGCTTTGAGCGAATTCTCACGTAGGCTAGTCGTGAATTGGACGGATTTCAGAGCATCACGGCATCTAGCCTGTCCTTGCTGATCGCAAAATCTACTCTCTGTTGGACGCCTTTCTCGGATCCCGTATTCAGCGTCGGGGGAGTTGATGTTAGCCATGCCGTTTCCGGGAATTCGCAGTTCAGAGAGCGCGGCTATCTCCATATTACGTGCAGTAAGTGATCGACAAAGAAGTTCAATGTAACCTGGCTTCAACAAAGTTCGAACGTTCCACATAGCAATGCGGCTCGTCTCCTTGCATAATTTGATGCCCATTTTTCACGTCGCCGACGACAGGGAAGGGACGGGCGTCGTCTACCCAGAACGCGTAGCAGAGTCTAAATTTGATTTGTGATCTTTCATTGAGGTTTCCGGAAATTTCACGTGCATTTCCGAGCCCACAACCACCTGTTTTAAGCGCTGGCCCTAGCCTTTGTAGATCAATTCTCATTGACTACAATGCAGCAGTTGACTTTTTATCGCGGTTTGTCAGTCACTAGCTTATGTGTCGGTTATAGCCCCAACGTTTGGCTTTTGCTAACCACTTGTCATCGAGGCATTTCTTTGGAATTTTGTAGGAAGTAGAGCTGAGCATCTCTAAACCCGCCAAGGCATCCCAAAGATGACCATGACACCTGTTCTTGCCGGTGTTCGCGTACTTCCCCCTGCTGAGTGTTATCCTTAAGAGGACTACCACTACGCGTAGACTCTGAACCGTGCACTCTGCGAAAGGCACTGGACAAAGGTCCAGCTCGAGTCCATATATATATATATTCTTTCTATACTTATTTCAGCCTATATATAAATCTAGTTTGTCAATCACTCCTCCAACAAAAATTTGATATATCGCGTTTAGGCACCATTTACGATACAAAAGTTGCCCGAAGGTGTTACGAAGAATAGCTGACCATTGTTGTCAGAAAGCCAAAATCACACAAAGCCAACACTGTCTTACACAAATATATGGAATTTACTTTGCAAAATAGTGTATTTTATGTCTATTGTGTTGCTGTCGTAGCGATTTGTCATAAGGCCTTGAGCTGGACGGACAGTGGAACAGTTTGATACACAAAATTTGTTTGATCCTGCGCGGCAAACGCATTAATAAAGGGTTTCAAAACATCTAGAAACATGATAAAACAAACTCCTTGCAGCGTCGTGAAAACTGCAGCAAAATGCTACGCTGGGACATTTGAGTTGAAACGTGTATAGCTGGAAAAATAAGTTGATAAAATCCAAATTTGAAGCTACCCAAGTATTCTTTTATATATTAAATAATGCTCGATAACTATGTATAATAGCAAGTGCGACGGGTGGGTTTTGAAGGTACACCCGCAATCGGATGGATTCATTGAAAGGAGAATATATATCGTGAGCTTCTAGCCACCGTCGCTAAATTTTTCACTTCGGGCAATTTTGTTTACGTAATTATCGCACTTTGTCAAACACTTGAAAAGGAACGTAGCAGCGGCGGTAGAATCGATGTTCAATGCAAAGCTTGGGTTTTCTACCCAAAGATTATATAATTTTCTTTAGTTCATTCAAATTATATCGGTACGAGACTTAAACCTTTCATGCCTATTAGGTTCAAATAAACCTAACACATATTGCGAGTCGTTGTGTTTACTGAGTTTGTCGCATGCCGCACATTTGAACATGCGTTGTTATTTGCTCACGTTGTGAGGTTCCTTAATAATTCGATCGAAAGTATACTTTAGGCAGGTTGTGATTGTATATATGTCACACAAAGCGTTTTTACTTTAAATGTGTCCATTTCTTGATCAAAATTGTGTAAGTTATCATTCTGTTTGCCAATCACTGTTGATTTGCATAGAATATGTAGAACCGATGCGTAACGGTCGAACTAACATAAATTTTTGCGGTATACAGTTCGCGCTTTATCGCAGATGCTATTATCTATAGTTCTAATAACCAAATGTGATACAATTATTTCGATTGGTTATATCAAAAGTGCACTAGGGAAGAGTATGATACTTCCCTGCACTCACGTATTAGCCCGTGTTTGACGACGAGGGCGTTTTCGGCGTGATCCCCGCAGTTTCTGGGGTGGATCGAGATGCCCCGACACCCCTAGTATAAGCAAGCTGCTGGTAAACCGACACCCCCAGAAATTGCGGGGTGGGTCCGAACTGCCCCCCAAAAACTGCAGGGGCCGGGGCATCTCGACCCCCAGAAACTGGGGGGTAAAGCCGAAAACGCCCGCCTCATCAAACACGGGCGGCTAACATATGAATGCAGGGAAGTGTCATACTCTTCCCTAATGCACTCTTGGTTTATATATATATCAAGAGTGCATTAGGGAAGAGTATGACACTTCCCTGCACTCACAAGTAAACCCGTGTTTGATGACGCGGGCGTTTTCGGCCTTACCGCCGCCCCCCCAGTTTCTTGGGGGGATAGTTCGTCCCAGTATTTGGTGGGTCAGTCGGAGCCCCACCCCTTCAAATTTCTGGGGGGATCGGTTTATCAGCAGCTGCTTATGAACCGACTCCCTCCAGAAGTCCAAAAAAGACCGGAAGGGTCCGACCGACCCCCCCCCAAAAAAAAATTGGGGTGGGGGGTCAGGCCGAAAACGCGACGTCACCAAACACGGACTAATACGTGAGCGCACGGAAGTCATACTCTTCCACAATGCACTCTTAGTTATATGTAGTACCTAAGGATTTCGTAAGAAAACTTACATTTTGCGTTTTAGCCTTAGGCAAATTCTTTAATGGCGTCAAATCTTTAACTAAAGCTGACGTTGTGGCATATTCGTCCAACTGAATGTTGTACAGTTTTTGCGCAGGATGTTGAGTTACTTGCAACCGGAAATTCGATAACATATTCCGGATATTGCAATGGCTCTGCTGAAAATAAGATTATGGTATTTTTAAGCAGCGGACTCAATATTAATTGAGATAAACACAAACAAGCACATAACCACAAAATTAAATAATAGCAGGGTTCTATTCGGAGATAAACATAAATAAATACATAACCGCAAAGTTTCCCGGGCAGATGGTAAATTAGTTCGGCGACACCGTGTTTGGTAGGATATGCGTGACGTTGTCAGGGACATTTAAATTTCAAACGGTAGTGACGTTATAATGTGTATAATGTCGACGTTAAGCTATATATATTGTGTATAAACTACTTGCTCAGAATAAATTTTCTCCAACAAAAAATCGTGTCAAGAAACTAATTAAATTGCTAGCTTATTGAATTTTATCATTTTGTTATACGCTCATTTTACAATACAAGGTTTTGAATTTGCATTTAATATAAAATGAAAAACCAAAAATGGTGGATTTTGTCAGAAATAGGATGGAAAGCCCTACAACGCCCTGAGGACAACATTTTGAGCCATCGATGAAACGGATCACACATTGCGAGGTTAAGTCGAGAATGTGCCTATGTAAACCATGTATTTGCCCTATCTGTGTTATTTTAACAGATGACACAAGTTCAAACCACGAACGGTACTGCCTTTCCTTGAATGCATACGACCGTATGTCCGCATCATTTTGAGACATCTTAGTTTTTATTGATTTTAGTCCCTTGCAAAATAATTTTTAGAGATTCCGAAAAATACCTAGTGTGCCAGTTGCAATGCTCAGTAAGGTCACATACACTAGGGCTTGTGATAGCACGCAGTCCACAGGCTAACAACAACAAAGCAGTTTCACACATACAACTTCATGGTATGTAAATATTAGGCCTGGGCATGGTGTAGCAAATCGCTACACCTGTGCCAGCCCAGATTAGATTACACGGGTAATTATCTATCTATCCAGGTACCCGGGTACTCGGCACACACTTTGGTAGTTCTCGTAAGCCGTATTATTTACTCAAATTTATGTATCAGCGGCGTTCAAATTAGGTATATATCCAAATTTGTAAATAAGCATTATTGCTTATAATGGCGTCGGACTAACACATATTGTTTCTTGTTAGCCGGCAGTACAACACTGTGTGCTGAACATGGTGGCCAAGAAAAATAATGTTAAGAACCACCCAACGACAACTGCCTTGGCAAGACAGAGTTATGTCGCCATATAATAAGCTCGAAAGTATGCAGATAAAAGGTGCCATTATATAAACTTGCCAGAGGATTGGGGGTTTTTACGATAAAAATGCACGAGTTCGGCATAATTTAGTGTTATTTACCCGTGCAGATAGGAAAAGATGTTTTGGGCTTTAGGAAATGTTTGGCTAAGTTTTGTTTTATGATGCAAATAAGAAAACAACAGTATTGAGCCTGCTTTAGATAATTAACTAGCAATGTTCATTTGATGCATTTTCCAACCTTCCTGCTCGTAAAGTTACCACCTCTGTGCCGATTTACTATTGTGTGAGAGTTTTGATGTCAGTTAGTGTAATTGAAAAACTTGAAAATAGACGGCCGAGACTTAAACTTAAGATAAACTATAAAAAAATCCCGGCTCCAGCTTTGCATGCTAATGAAACGAACTTTAATCATGTCGAATCCGGCCGTTAAACTCCGGCAATACAGTAACACTAAAGAATTTAGAGATAAAAACGTAAATAATTTCAGTTTTGATAACAAAACCCTGGTATTGCGCTAAAAATTGATGAGCGTGAAATGTTCTAAGATGATAGTGATTCACTATCATATATCGTTACTTTGAAACAAGGACACTTGAAAAGTTTTACGTTATTTGATTAGAACAAAGCAGCATTAGGTACATTGAGCATCCAGTGTTCTTTGCCGCACATCTATCCACGATAAAAGCTTAGGGATATCTTAGGCTTATATGAGTACCACTGCTTCGATTAAACTATGAGACCAGAATATTACGGACGAAACTATAGCATTTAATTTGTACTTCTGAAAATTTTAGTTTGAAATTTAAGCTTTTTCGAGCGCGAATATTTTAGCCTGCTCGTGATACGTTTTATAGCAGACAATGTCGAGTCTTCGTGATGAAATGCCTATTTCTCAGTCATCCTTACATGCTGTTTACTTTCACAATTTATGGGTGCAATAAATTTTTCGCTTAACTCGTAGCATTTGGAATTTGAAGCCCTCAGTATAAAGCACATTCACAGGTAATTATTCGCAGTTTTGTTTAACTGCTTTTTAGTACAACCGATAGAACACTTATGCAGCCGTGGTATCCGTGACCGCTGTATTGAAATTGCTAATTAAAACTGACAAAGTATCTAACAATATGATGAAGATAAAAAATTACATAAAGTTATAAGAAATTCCTATACGAATACACTCAATCAATATATGGCACAGTTTAATCGTATCCGCTTTTGCTGTCATTGAAGACTTGTTTAACAAAATAAAAATTATCGCGGTTGCTGTGGTTGTATTTATTTCATTAGCAGTTGTTGTCCAAGTCCATAGTACTTCCACGATTATTTAGAAAAGTGGTAGAACGACAATCTATACTGGATTATGTGTTTTCCAAACATACATAGCCAACAAGAATTTTAAGTAATAGTCAATTTATCTAATAATTGGAGATATGATTCAAGAACATGTATTTCTGAGAAATGCCGTTTATTACATTGGAAACACAGACAGATTTAGTGCGAATGCGGTATTTTGTCAAAACTTGTTATAATTGAAAAAAAATGGTTCAACAGCTTTCTGCAAGAATGAATGAAGCATTTTACCAAAATTAATTATCGCGTCTGTTGATATACAGAGATACATTTTTGGCTAATGTGAAAATTATAGTGTTTCGTCTTTGGAGGGATGACATTCGCACTACACGAGGCTTCTAGACATTTTTTGAGAACTCCCTCAGGCAATTAATTTGAGAAGATCATTATCATACATGCTCAAGGCGGGTAAGCAGTAATACCCCGTGAGGCGTCAAACCTTCTGGCTTATGTCAAACACCCGCCATTTCGGCGGCACAGGAACCGAATCCATATGCCCCAACCGTGCCACAGTTCCCTCTCCGCAGTGTCACCCCATTCTTCAGGGGAAGGCCCACGCCGACCTACCCAGGCGCCGGTTCCCACCCCCCCCACCTCGGACCTGGACGTCGGGCATGCATGATCATTCTGCATGCATAATATCGTTGCAGTGTAACTATTTGTCGAACAACTGTGGGCGTGGAATATTAGTCGAATATCGCTTAAATGTACACGAAAATTGGGCCAACACCTTAGACTCGGTATAATATTATCCGATAGTTCGACCCTGTTATTCGCTCTACGTTCCGTTATTATTAAAGTTTAAGATGCTGAAGTCAGGGTCATTTTTTCTGGGGATACATCTATTTCAGCTACTATATATAGAGCTTTTGTGCCGTTTGGATATAACTTTCATCGTGTTATAAAGCGTTTTGATACAATCGTTTACGTATTTTACTATAATTATTTAGTATAGTTTAGTTATATGTAGTTTTATTATATTTATTACGTATCATAGCTATCAAAGACAAGTACTCTACTTACGTTAGATGAGCACAAGATATTTAGACAAAAACACTTTTAATACTCCATGTTAATTAAAATTTAGTCATGTAATAGTTTTGACAAACTCGACCCGGCGCCAAGGACATGAATCTCGATCATGCTATTATGAGAGGCTTAGGCAAATGTTTGAGCAATCTAGTCGCTTTTGCTTTGTTCCTTCAGGAACTATAATAAGGCGAATATTAATTAAAATTTAGTCATGTAACAGTTTTGACAAACTCGACCCGGCGCCAAGGATAGGAATCTCGATCATGCTATTATGAGAGGCTTAGGCAAATGTTTGAGCAATCTAGTCGCTTTTGCTTTGTTCCTTCAGGAACTATAATAAGGCTAATGTTAATTAAAATTTAGTCATGTAATAGTTTTGACAAACTCGACCCGGCGCCAAGGATAGGAATCTCGATCACGCTGTTATGAGAGGCGTAGGCAAATGTTTGAGCAATCTAGTCGCTTTTGCTTTGTTCCTTCAGGAACTTTAATAAGGCGACGGCGATTAATAGGAAACCGAAAGGAAACATTAACACGGAAAACACAGCCAACAGAACGTTTCGTGTACCTCACAGTTGTAAAATGTAATCAATCGGTACGAAAGGGATAATGAAGCGATAGGCTATTTGTCGCTGACTTTAAGATGCTCACTATAACGCTCAATACCCCTATTGCCAAAAAAGCCATGTAATAACGTATAATAATTGTTATAACGCGAATAATAGGAAACTGGAAGGAAACATTAACACGGAAAACACAGCCACCAGAACGTTTCGTGTTACTCACAGTTGTAAAATGTAATCAATCGGCACGAAAAGGATAGTGAAGCGATAGGCTATTTGTTGCTGACTTTAAGATGCTCACTATAACGCTCAATACCCCTATTGCCAAAAAAGCCATGTAATAACGTATAATAATTGTTATAACGCGAATAATAGGAAACTGGAAGGAAACATTAACACGGAAAACACAGCCAACAGAACGTTTCGTGTTACTCACAGTTGTAAAATGTAATCAATCGGCACGAAAAGGATAGTGAAGCGATAGGCTATTTGTTGCTGACTTTAAGATGCTCACTATAACGCTCAATACCCCTATTGCCAAAAAAGCCATGTAATAACGTATAATAATTGTTATAACGCGAATAATAGGAAACTGCAAGGAAACATTAACACGGAAAACACAGCCAACAGAACGTTTCGTGTTACTCACAGTTGTAAAATGTAATCAATCGGTACAAAAGGGATAATGTAGCGATAGGCTATTTCTTGCTGACTTTAAGAAGCTCACTATAACGCTCAATACCCCAATTGCCATAAAAGCCATGTAATAACGTATAATAATTGTTATAACGCGAATAATAGGAAACCGCAAGGAAACATTAACACGGAAAACACAGCCAACAGAACGTTTCGTGTTACTCACAGTTGTAAAATGTAATCAATCGGCACGAAAGGGATAGTGAAGCGATAGGCTATTTGTTGCTGACTTTAAGATGCTCACTATAACGCTCAATACCCCTATTGCCAAAAAAGCCATGTAATAACGTATAATAATTGTTATAACGCGAATAATAGGAAACTGGAAGGAAACATTAACACGGAAAACACAGCCAACAGAACGTTTCGTGTTACTCACAGTTGTAAAATGTAATCAATCGGCACGAAAAGGATAGTGAAGCGATAGGCTATTTGTTGCTGACTTTAAGATGCTCACTATAACGCTCAATACCCCTATTGCCAAAAAAGCCATGTAATAACGTATAATAATTGTTATAACGCGAATAATAGGAAACTGCAAGGAAACATTAACACGGAAAACACAGCCAACAGAACGTTTCGTGTTACTCACAGTTGTAAAATGTAATCAATCGGTACAAAAGGGATAATGTAGCGATAGGCTATTTCTTGCTGACTTTAAGAAGCTCACTATAACGCTCAATACCCCAATTGCCATAAAAGCCATGTAATAACGTATAATAATTGTTATAACGCGAATAATAGGAAACCGCAAGGAAACATTAACACGGAAAACACAGCCAACAGAACGTTTCGTGTTACTCACAGTTGTAAAATGTAATCAATCGGCACGAAAGGGATAGTGAAGCGATAGGCTATTTGTTGCTGACTTTAAGATGCTCACTATAACGCTCAATACCCCAATTGCCAAAAAAGCCATGTAATAACGTATAATAATTGTTATAACGCGAATAATAGGAAACCGCAAGGAAACATTAACACGGAAAACACAGCCAACAGAACGTTTCGTGTTACTCACAGTTGTAAAATGTAATCAATCGGCACGAAAGGGATACTGTAGCGATAGGCTATTTCTTGCTGACTTTAAGAAGCTCACTATAACGCTCAATACCCCAATTGCCATAAAAGCCATGTAATAACGTATAATAATTGTTATAAAGACCATGTAATCAAATCCGTTTAACAACAATAAAAAAGAATAAATCGAGCAACAACGTTCATAATTGAATAAATATTGATCATAGATCCGGAGTGCTATGATGTGATCAGTAAAATTTCGAAGTTGGCGTCAAAATCTCGGTTGATAAATGAATAATCCTTGGCTAAATGACCTTACCTTTCCAACAGTCACAAACGAATTTGTTCGCATTTCAAGAACGTGGTATAACATTCGACTATAAACAGGAAGAATTACGGCCAGCGGTATCCAAAATACCGTAAGTATATGCATTACGCCATATTGCTTCAACACACGGTCTTTGTACTGCAAAAATTATTAATAAAACAATTTTAAGTTACTTATATGAAAATGAAAATGACGCTGTAAACGTCTAGGCAGTGCCAATCTCCATTTGCCTTACGTTCCGACACACAACAGGTCCAGAATGGTAACTGTAGCCACAACAGTGTCCTCGCTATCGGTCACTTTCGCATGTATGCTGCTCAATTTACCGAGCACGGAGAGATGGAAGGCTGAGTAACCCTGGCCAGGGTATGTACACACGACCTTGCGGTCGATATTCTAGCACTGTATCGATTGAATTACTCGACCATAAGTTACTATATATCAACGTAATTTTGACACTCGTGAAGCGAAAGCCTCTAAAGTAACCTACAATGGCTGATGCATATATATGAAACCTTCGTTAAAATATATAAGAAAGCCAGCTTAGAAATGGGGTTCAGGCGCGCCAGCTCCCGACTGAGTTTTATGCTTTGTCCAAAAGCTTTATGAAATGTGAAGCTCAGACGAATGCTTAAAATACCTTATGACTGTGTAACTTGCTTTTTAATTTCGCGTTTACTTTAGAGGGTTTTCGATAGGAGTGTCGTAATTTTTCCACAAAACCCGGGTTTCTGCTTCCGTCTGAAGATGGAGTCAAACAATATTTACTATATGTTTTAATGATATGTATATATTAACATAACAAAGCATGTGCAAAAGTGCGGTGCATAATACAGGAAATCACAGAGCCTTCTTGAGGGCTAGAACTTTTTAGAAATATTTGACGGCTGAAACCTTATCACTATGACGAATAACAAAATATAAATTATTGATATTATGCTTTCCCATAACTTTGACTACTGTGCATTAATTTTAACAGATCAGTGATGTTCTTAACTATAGGCTTAGATTTTATATGAAAACACCTTATCAAATTGCCTGCCGAAATATGTTCGTCCAAGTTACGAACAGTTTAAGGTTGGATAGGATGCCCCAACAGTTGAGTAAGCTCGAAGTGTTTGTTTTCAAACTACAACAACTTCTTATCAAGGTTTTGTGTAACCTTCATCTCATGAACGATTACGAGTTGTTTTATTGCCAAAACTATTAAGCTTTGCTTCCAAATATTCATTATAACATTGCTTTATAAAAATGTTACATGCTATGAGTAAGTAAAAACGCTACTTATACAAAAAGAAGTGTAATAACACGTAAAATAACATAAAAATAGGCCATTTAGTGATTTTATTGAATTTAAATGACGTTCAAATTAAACCAGTGAATTTCCAATGTGAAATGTAATTTTTCTGGTAAATCTCAGTCGGTACTGGTTACATCGCTATGTAGCGAACTCGTGTATTGTTATTGCTATAAACTGCTGCCCCACCTCTATACAATGGCAAACTGTAATTTGAACGTCACAGGCGCGTATAGGGTGTTCGGAGGGGCGTCGTTGTGCTTTAATGGTTGAACCCTTTCCCTAAAACTACATTTATCCGCACGATGAAGAACAGCACCCTACCCCTCTCCACCGGCGCGAAGGAAATAGAAAAAATTTGGCTAAATTTTAACAGAAATAGTGCAAAATTTGTAGACATACGGGAAAATTTTGGAACGATCTAGGAAAATTAAGGAAAATTAGGTATGGGCTCCTACCAACTTCGGTGCTTTATTCTCATGACTTACATTCCCCCGCCCTTTACTGCCTTCAACTCTACCCGGGACCTTCTACTGCCTACACTTGCGTACCTTGCGCACCTATGTTAGAAGCTTAATTTCAAATTACTGGGCTTGTCTTAAACCAGTGACAATTCCATACCTTTCCCCTTGAATTTCTTTGTGACTGGGTTTCCCTTGAGTATTGCCAAACATTGCTTAGACAAGAATCTATGATACTGTCTTCCTGAAGTCAAAGTTGACTATGCTCTCTTGTCTTATAAGCAACAGAATGCAGCACATAGGAGTCATTCCGTGAATGTGACAGATATGCTGTGTCTAGCAGCCAGCAATTTTATATTCATGCGATTGCCCGTTTAATTTCAAGCTCTGAGATTATCAATACAATATCTAGTACCCAGCGGGTATACGCGGTGACGTGTTTAGACTTCTAGTGAAATGTCTGCTATCAGATTATTACGAATCCTATGTCTAGTAGCCAGACGGTGTATGCGGTGGCTCGCTTTATAACTTCTAGTAAATGTTTGATGTCAACTGTTTATCCATAATAAATTTTATGTAGCTTAACCTCAATATCTTTATCCCAATATTCGGGTAGAAATGAACACTGAAAAAAATCTGGATGATCAAGATACGGCGCTCCCTCGTTCCAAAATGCAAGTTGCGGAAGTGAGCATACGAGTCCGATGAACCAGCTCAAGCCTGAAATATAAAACGTTAATTACAGTTGGTTCACCCTAGGTAACATCAAACATTAATTCGACAAAAATAGTTATGACCCTTCTAGTTCCTGAACTCAAACATGGAAATATCCAAGTGTAGTTCCACGATGTAGGCATGGGTGACCGTAACCTGGAAATCATTAACATTGTAGTTATCACACAAATAATCATCACTGCTAGCGAAATGTCAATTGGCTGGTTAGAATATCATCAGAATATACTAACCGTTTCAATCGGATCCATGGTTGGGGGGGTTAGCATGAATGCTGCATATGCGGAAGCCCGGTGTACAATTCGCGGTGGGCCCGTTGTTTAGCTTGAGCGGTATTTCGCAAAACACATATTCACCAATTATGAAGATTAATCGACAGATACTATTCCTAGCAAGACACACCATAAAAGGTACTAAATTTGAAACCAATAACAACAACGTTTTGTGCTAAAGATATATTATCCTGTTGCTAGGGTATCGATTATCCTGTTTCTAGGTTACCGCGATAGACAAAAGTTTTAGCAATGGCTATGACTCAGGAATGGACGGGCTGATATATATAATTTTTTTACCATTGATTGCAGTTAACCGTCGACACATAGCGGTAGAAGCATTGTTCTGTATGTATTTTTTCCTAGAGCTGGAATAATACTTAGTGCACTTTTAAACCAAAATCACGTCGAATATTGTTATTTCCATCTACAACACTGTAACCGAAAAAGTGACTTTACAAAAAGTTTCATAGTAAAGACGGCCTGTGCTACTGCAACTGTAGGTCTGGCATCTATCCGATAACTATTTTAGCACCTGAACAAGAGACAAAGAATTACCCGTTTTGTGTCAAAATCGTGTAGGTATTGCTGTTGTAATGGCTTGAGAATGACAGGCGGTGTTTGGATTAAATTTTGACAGTGGGTGTAACTATAAGCTACATATTATATAGACGATATTTTCCTAACCTCGTCCAAACTATGGCATAGATTGCTAAAAGCAATATTGTCGGCCAAGATTTGCTTATATTTCGTTCTCACAATATGTGGTTTTGTTGAATGTTGGCTCAATTGAAGGTCATGGTTTGACCAAATATGTCGATTTCTTGATAGTCGGATACAGCTGAACTTATCCCAATATATGTACAGCAAGAAAATACGGTACAATACAACTTAGGTTCAGTGTGCATCTTACCATTCATTTGACTGCACGACCTCCAAGCTTATGTACCATTTAGCCATTAGACAATACGTTGAGAAATAAATATGTGTACTATTTACAAGTATTAAGATACTTAGCTCACGTAAATAATCTTTGTGGTTACCTTTTGAGCCATAACGCTATCGCCGGCAACCATAAAGGTTATTTGCGTGGCAGCTAACTATTTTAACACTTGTAAGTAGTACATATATCTATTTCTCAACGTACTGCCTAATGATTAAATGATACATAAGCTAGGATGTCGTGCAGCAAAATGTATGGGAACGTGCACACAGTACCTATGTAGTATTGTACTAAGAGTCACTACAGTAAATTTGGTTAACTTGTTCCACACATACACTCGTTGCAAATAATATTATAAAGTTTATATAACGTTAAATGGATAAAACGTATTTATAGATTTACATATTTATAAAGATGTATTTACACCGAGATCGCTAGAACATATAACGAGAAAACATTTTGAGTCATCGGTGAAACCGATCTGACCATATTTTGCTAAGTTAGTGAAGATTAAAAGATGCACAGTAAATCATTTGCACTAGCTATGTAAATGTTAACTACATGATACAAGGCCCTACTACCTACAATAGTTGCTAATTTGTTGCAGCAAACAGCAATAAATATAATCCGCAAGCAGCTTACAAATAAATATTGCCAGTCGTGAGTATTGATTTGCGGAAAATGGCTGCTTCATCGTAAGTTTCATATCGATCGCAAGAGAAACCATTATAAACGACGACACGTAGTAAGGCAATATTCGTGCCATACTCAACGCTTTACACGCTGAACCGCCGGCATGCCATTGAAATGTTGTAAACCAAACAGTTTTCGTAGCAAATGTATCGAAAACAAGTATTAGCAAATTACTAACACAAAGATTGAAACTCATTAAAATTAATTTCGATCGAACTGGTCGGTTTATATTAGCGCTGACTGTGTGTCGCTGAAATCGATATAATCGATAAAGCGCACCGACGTTTATCGGAACTCCGAACAGCGTACTTATTGCCGAAAAAACTATAACAATATAGTCAGCGGTCATATGTGATGGTAATGAAAACGGTGTTTGAGATGAGAAATTTGAAGTTTTGCTTGTAAAACTTAAATTAAAATAACTTGAATTCAAATTCCGCAAATCGTCGTTTGAACAGTTGAGCAATATCATAGCTTCTAATGTTGAATTCGCCATAGTTAAGTGTTATAGTTGCTAGTTTAACTTCAGCAAATGATTATAATTTTATTAAAAGATTACGCCTTTCAAACGATTAGTAAACTTTCTGTAGTAGTTTAAATCATAATTGAAATTATATATCAAATGAAATATAATTAGTATGAATGATATCAGTAATGCTGTAATGTACAATAAATTTTTATCATAAATTGATATATATATATATATAATTAATATATATAGTGTTATATTAATTAATAAATAACAATTAAATATATATTTCATCTCTGATATGTATATCACAGATAGAAACGGGCCACCGTCTCCATGACCCGTCGAAATTTTGAGGTCCTTGACCCGCGAGACCCACGAACGCATATATGTTAGGTGTCCCTGTAAAGGGGCTAGGAGTTACACCCTAAAGGGTCAAGTGTCGGACCTCCAAGCCATATTTTTCTCAGCCCACGCCGCGCGCCGAATTTGTCCGGAAAATTTTAGCGACAATTCGTAAAAGTAGGATGAAAAGCGGCAAAAAATTGAGCAAAATTGGTTAAAAACAGAGGAATTAGGAAAAATTTATCGAAAATTGGCAAAAAATTAAGCAAAATTGGTTAAGAATATGGGACATTAGGAAAAATTTATCGAAAATTGGCAAAAATTAGAGGAAAATGTTTGAGTTTCTAAAAATTCATACCAATTTTAACCCAATTGCATTTAATTTTATATGGAATACCAAATCTGAATGCGTTTCTGGTGCGTACTGACATAGATAGTGATAGTCAGTCGTCTAGGACTTTATATTTTTTCTCGCTCGGATAGATACATTTCACGTGTTTGCTCATTCACAACAACAAATCAGCGTTGAAAGTTGTCACAGATGATATTTTGGTCATATGCCATCCTGTCGAATATTCATATATAACCGCCGTAATGCTAAACTTACTGGCGTGCCTGCCACCACGAAATCTTGTAGCAACGACCGCCTCGACAAAATCGCACATTAGTTGGAAACAATTACCAACGCTATCATTAACTGGCAAGAACCTGTTCCTATAAAATCAAACGAATAACAACGATGGCAGCATTGTCTTGTGTTCTCTGAGGACCCAAAGTCCGGAAAAACCTACAGCTTCGATCCTTCGGCCAACGTTGATTTGTCTTCAAACCATCAAAGTGAACATCGTGTTCCATCTTCCGCACTGCGTTTGCTAAAAGCGCCCTTTGTAACAACAATTGTGATTCGTTCGGGTCTACTGCAAGTGCCTCGGTTGAAAAGACATGCCACAATACTGTAGTATCTACATCTCACGATCAACGTGAATAGGCGACAGCAAAACGAAGATCTTGACCTCGTTCGAAAGCCCTGAATATTCTCTATCGAAAAGACATCAAGACTCAAGACATCGGGAAATCTCAATCCTTGGACGGTTACGGGCCGATAAACAAGCCCGATGCCCGTTGTTTCAGAATATTCGGAACCTACAGTAACCCATTTGTTTCAGCTTATTGGTGCGACCATTACGCTGTATGAAGCTCAACACCGGTAAAATCGATACTTTGGATTTTGATCACTTCCCAACACCTTAGATCGTCAAAGACCTCCTATTCCCGGACGGTCATTACCGTCAAAACTTTAACGTGTGATGGCGGCCGCTTGGGGTTCGGCATGATTCTCCTTTTTTTGTTGGTAGGTTCTTACGCGTTGGTTGAAACGGTTTAATTCTCCCTAATGCAATTAGATAGTAGCACTCGTCCCTGTTAGAATTCAGCAGTCATAATGTAAGATACATACGCGGCACAATTCACAACGATTTCGTGAAAAGAACAATAAGTGATGCATACGGTACAATTACGATATAAACAGAAACCGTAAATGGTAAATACAGCATAATTACGACATTTTATAAATGAACCATACATGGTGAATACGGCATAATTACGGCATTATATAAAAGAGCCATAAACGGTAAATACGGCATAATTACGACATTTTATAAACGAACCATAAACGGTAAACACGACATAGTTACGGCATTTTATAAACGAACCATAAACGGTAAATACGGCAGAATTACGGCATTTTATAAACGAACCATAAATGGTAAATACAGCATAATTACGGCATTTTATAAACGAACCATAAATTCCCGACGTTTCCTAAAAAGAACCATGACTGCTATGTTTGGTAAAACGGACCATGGGTCCTCAGCTTATTTTGCAACAGGGTCCTGCGTTATTCTGCAGCTGAAATCATGAAAACGCACGTAACTTGCCGAAACGGGCCTGTTACATATGTAACAGCCCAACTTTTGGAAAATTTTAATATACAGGGTGTTTCAGAAGTAACTACCCACACTTTGTCAATCAATATCTTCTGGCGTAATATTTCGCAATGGTTGTTTATCGCTGTTTTTAATATTTCAGGTTATTATAAATATATACTGTTTATACCATGGATTCCCCACGACGATCTCTGCCTGAATAAATCTGTGATGTAAAACTTTACTATAAACGCGGAAATTATGCCGAAGTCTCAAGCCAGTCGAAAAATCACTTCGACTCAATACCTCCTACTCGCAAGATGATGTCTGATATTATTTCCTGATTCGAGGACACTGGCAGTGTAGCGGAACGGTTGAGGCCTGGTCGTCCAAAGTCTGCTACAAGTGGGGACCAGAAGGCTGCATTAAGCGCTGCAGTAACCAGGAGCCGATCTGTACCATCCCGACTGGAGAAATGCATTCAGCTTGGCGGTGCACAGACGGAGCTGTTCTGAGATCTCTCTTCGTAATGTAAGTAAACTCTTAATACTTGTCTATAATTATACAAAAAACTGGCGAGCTACTTCTGCCCAGTCAACCTTATAGTTAGCATCAAACAGTGGGTAGTTACTTCTGAAACACCCTGCATTTCCAATGGATCTCAAAATTAACTTAGAAGACACCCGTGGACCGATAGAGCATGATCCGGTACATTATAACTTGTTTTTTGCTCAGGTATTGCATTGTAATAAAATATTTTTCTCACATTACCATGTCATTGATCACTAGCGCTCCTTTGGTAGGCCGGATGAAATGTTTCTAGCGATCCAAAATTAAGGCATCATAACCACAGTGGTCTACTTCGAGAATCTTATTTGGTTTTGAGTGTGGTACCCCAGCACAATCGTGTGCATATATCCGTAGTATATTGCAATTTATTGAAGTGCCATGGGTAATAGTGTAATATTTAATTATGAAATGCAATGATTTGTGAATTATAATATTGTCTTGGCCACTGACGTGTGTTTGGACCGGCCCCAGACACAAAAAACTGAAATATTGCACTAAGGACTTAGGCCTATAACTTTGTAAGGAATTAACGTCCCGGCTGTCTCGATCTCAGGACGCACCAGCCATGAAATGTCGTCATGTTAATATCAGTAGCTCATTGTACGTTTCATATAAATAAAATGTTATGAGCTTTGTATATGCATAAGGTTTCAGGATTATCCAAGGGAGGGACGTTCCTGCTCCCGCACGACATCCCAACAAATCCTCACAACTTCCTCACCAACTAAGATAACGGGGATAACTTTCTATCGCCTAATTTTCTATTTTTGACGTTTCCCAGTGGCAGCCGGTATTACTAACTAGCTACTACAGGCCATAAGGCTCCCGAAAAGTGCCGGTAAGTCTACGCCAGACTCACCAATATTCCCCAGGGTGCCCTATTTTCGACGCGGAAACACCCCGTGTTGAATCGTACAGGGCGATACTCAGATTACTAAAGCTACAATTTTTTTGGGCTCCATACCACCGGCAGGTTTTCAGCTATCCGTTGGAGCCATACCCGCGACCACCCGACCAAGTGGCTGAGCATTAATATATGACCCAGATAACACCAAAGTCATATAAAAAACTTCCATGTCCAGGATACAGGACAGCCTCTGGGAGGCTAACCACCAAGCCGATTTTTAAAGCCTAAATGTGTACGGCCAGGCGATGCATCGGAGAGAGAGCTCCGCCAGCCCCGCACGCATAAGTTCCTAAACTAGTAACTCTATTGAGATTGCAGAACGTATTGAAGCATAGGTACACCTACCCTTTTGCGTGCATATCCAGTCAGCTCTCGATAGCATATATGGATATGCTATATGTGGATATCACACAATATTGCACAAGTTAGAACAAAACTAACATCAACAACACGTTTGCCATGCTCGAAAGCCCTATAAGTGCAAGCTATCAGCCTCCCAGGACGTCACAATAAAATTACGAATTTTGTGTCGATGAACCATGGGGGTGCCATACCCTCGTACCAATGGAACCATGGGTCGCAGAGCACAATCAATACCAGCAATGAATTTCTCATGCCTGAAAACATCTAAATAAAAGTTTACAGCCGCCCAGGTTGTCAGAACAAATCTTCGAATTTTGAGTCAAGGAACCACGAGGGTGCTATTCCTTAAAGCCCATAAACTGGAGCCTTAATCGAAAAACAAAAAGAGGCTTCTGCATTTATCATTTTACTATGAAATAAAACCAATCAAAAAATTTTCGAAAGTTAATATAAAAATAACCTTGCTTCAGTCAAGGGAACTAAAATGAGGTAAGAAACCTCAGTTTGCCCTCTGACCCCGAACCCTGGGGACGCCATACGCTCGTATCCATAAAACCATAGGTCGCAGAGTAAAACCAATACCAGCAATAGGTTTCCCAAGCTCGAAAACCCCCAAGTGAAACTTTTCAGCCGCCCAAGTTGTCAGAACATATTTTCTAATTTTTGGTCGAGTTACCATGAGGGTGCCATACCTCAAACTCCATAACTCCAGAACAGCAGCTTTAGTAGAAAAAAGATTCATCGTAATTTATCATTTTACTGTGAAATTAAACCAACCAGACTAAAAAATTCGAAAGTTAATATAAAAAATAACATTGCTTTCGTGAAGGGTACTAAAATTAGGCGAAAACAACCTCATTTGGCCCTCTGACCCCGAACCTAGGGGGCGCCATAATCCCGTACCCATTATGGAACCATGGGTCGCAGAGCAAACCCAACACGACAATGAGTTTGCCATACTCGAAAACCCCATACTGAAACTTTTTAGCCGCCCAGTACGTCAGAACAAATTTTCTAATTTTGGGTCGATGAACCAATAAGGTGCCATACCTCAAACCCCATAACTCTAGAACCGAAGCCTTAATCGAAAGATAAAAAGTCGTCGGCGTTTATCATTTTTACTATGAAACAAACCAAACAGAAAAAAATCGAAAGTTATTAGAAAAAATAACCTTGCTTCCGTGAAAGGTACTAAATCAGGATAAAATAGCGTAAAAATCCCATATTTTGATCCCTGACCCCTGAAGCAGACCCCAGATAAAAAATACTCTGGGATATACACGGTAAATCGACAATGTCGGTTCGAATGAGCTCAAGATGATGAAAATGGGTTAAGTGGTTCCCGAGTTATGGCCGATTACACTTACACACTGACGGAATTTAAAAGATTTCACCCCTGCAACGCACCGCCCATGTCACCTTTATGGGCTTCCCATTTTCCTGTCGAAAGATATATTACATTGTTGTGTGTGTCTAATATATTAGACACACATATTGTTATATTTTGTCTTTCCAATTTTCCCGATTTCCCGTTTTCCCAATTTCCCATATTCTCAACCAGTACAATGTGAGAAGTCCGGTGAACCGGAAATTGGGGAAACGGGAAATTGGGAAAACGGGAAATTGAGAACACGAGAAATTGGAAAACGGAAAATTTCGAATCGGGAGAAATGGAATACGAGAAATTGCGAAAGCGGGAACTTAGAAAAACGAAAAATCGCGAAAATGAGAATTTATGAAAATCGGAAGCTGGAAAAACGGGAATTTCCGGATTTTGACTTTCTTGCTTTCTAAGGTTCACATTTCCCATTTTAAGAACTTTCCAGTTTTTCAATTTTTTTTACCTCCCAATACTATGATTTTTCTACAGTGTCGTGTTTCAGCGTTGCCCCCACATTTCCCCGTTTTCGTACTTTACTGTTTCCAAATATTACGTCGTTTCGCCACTTTAGCGGTTTTTAGTATTTTCCTTACTCCGAGATTCTCTATTTAACCAGTTTTCCTTAACGATTTGTCGACCTTATTGCCAATATATAGGCCAAGGGGTTGGCTTTTCCCAGGAGGCTTGTAATCTTGGTTTTGCATTTTATTATTGTAATCATAGAGCAATCGCAAAATGGGCACGATGACAGCTGTAACGCTTTAATTTTAGGCTGAAAATGTTATTTTAAATAACTGACTTTTATTTTAGATTTTAATATTAGATTTCATGGGTTTTACGGTCGACGAACTTGAATTCCTGAATTCTGTAGTCTGTCTTCATTTGTTAGGCTATGTATCGCGTGCAGGCCGTCAAGCATAGTGTATATTGTGTTTTTCGGTAAGTTGAGTACGACAATCTGGTTATCTGCGATCCGCCACCTATAGTTCATACCTTTTCTAGGGTCGTAAATATGTTTAGGGTCGATGAAAAGAATTTCAAAATATGGTCTCTCTTCGATTGCTGGGTTATGTATTGCGTACTAGACATCACGAATGGTCCATACATATGTTTTAGTACGCTGAATGTAAATGTATTTTAGGGTCGATTAACACCAGTTACTGAATACAGTCTATCCTCGGTTGCTGGGTTATGCATTCGGTGTTAGGCATCAAGCATGGTCCACATATTTTTTAATACACTGAATACAATCATCAGAATCGGCAACTTTTCGGAAATATACTTTTTGTAGGACTTCTCCCAGAACCGCTGCGAGCCTGAATATAGTACGATTCTTGAAATAAATTTTTCAAATTTCGTCAAACTTGGTTTCCAGAATTGTGTTGTCTGTTTTCATTTGTTGGGTTATGCCATGTCTAACAAAAGTTCATGCCTTTTCCAGTTGTTTTGAATGTGTTTTACGGTCAATGAACACGATTTCCAGAGTATAGTATGTTTTCTTTTGCTGGGTTATGTATTGCGTGCTCTAAAAATTGAAGAATGATCTCACACAGATGTTTTTAGTACGCTGAGATCAATCATCGAGATCTACAACTTTTCAGAACAATACTTTTTGTGGTACTTCTCCCAGGGCCACTGCGAGTATGAATATTGTACGGTGATCTTGTTCTAGAAACCAAATTTTTTAAATTTCGTCTTCTATAACTTAAACTAATTTCGTCTTCTTAAACTTCGTAAAAGAAAACCTGGTTCAAAATGTAGCGTTCATGTGAAGATAAAGGCTGAGTCTGTTTCCAAATAATACAAGTTACAAATAGGTGCCAACTCGATGACTTATTTTGATCAAACGAACAATGAAATGGCCGTAATATTGCACGGCTAACTGACCTGCTAGCAAAGTGTACAGAATAGCGCGAACTTAACGCAATGACATACATGGGTGGAGCACAACCAAATGGGGAGCTGGCAGGTGTCTACTCGCGCTCCCTGTGGAATATCAGTATTTTCGTTGTGAAATGTTAGGGTATCTCGAACGGAACAGCTCCTATTACCGTATGGACTCGTATGATCCGTTGTTGGGGGAATACGTGCGGTTAGCCGCGCGAGCACCGCCTACATATCAATATACTACACCGGCGGCAATGGCGGACAGATACCCATCAGCGGGTCAGTTGTATACCAACCGGCCTCGCTCTCGTCTCATTGAAAATTACGGTGGAGTAAGAAATTTAAGGCGCGACGATTGGAGCCGCGCTATGGAGCGGTAGGGTTACGCAACTGTAGGTTCTCGCTATCTCTACTCGTCCGAGCATGCCAAGAACCAATTTACCTAGGGTATTAGCGATTTCGCGGACACATCATGACTGATTTGGCAACCGGGGGCGGTCCGGGCGAACGATACGCTGTACCGACCCAAACAGGGTCAGGAAATATTGAAGTCATGGACAACCAACTGCGCCATAACAAAGTAACCGGCAAACGATTGGGAGCCTTGCCCTATCAGCGACTCCATCAACTATTTGATACCAACAGTGAGAGAGGTGACCGCAGCAGTGCGCGGGTAACGTCAGTAACCCAAGCACCCGACCCTGAGCTAGGGCACCGGAAAGATGTTATGCGCCATGAAGTGTCGACGCTCGTAGGAGGTAACTCTAGTTGCTTGATCAGCGCAACTTAAACATGATGACCACTGAGTAAAGGCGTCGAGTACGAACTAGGTGGCGCGGACTACGAATACGGGTACCGGTATGCAAAGCCTAATACTATGGAACCTGCCTGTTATCATGTCAACGCAAACGAGTAAGGAAGAACCAATGCCAGGGGCGCATGTTGCGGCATGACAATGGTCATGTCAATTAGTAGTAGGAGAGTTATCAAACATAAGGGCGAGGCGTTTTGAAAGCCAAGGAAATTTAATCACGTTCGGCTTGAGGCTCTAGCGGCTTCAGTGCCTGGTGCACAGGGTGTGACCCGTAACCTTGTGCGTTATGGTCCGCCGACCGAATGAATATGTGTATCCTGAAATTGAGTCAGTAACTAATGAGAGAACTTCTGAAACCGAGCATGAGAGAGTAATGAGTGAGTGTAGTGAACGGATATTTAACCTAGCGATCCAAAATCTCCGTCCAAATTTGATGGCCGACTAGCCACGAGCAGCTTGCTTGCGGATGAGTGTGGATATGTGGAGAACCTAGTGGAACATAAATGGATATATGCATGAACTTAGTGAGATCTTGTTCAGACTTCGGGGGGACCAATTACAACAGCAACGCTATTTATTGCTGACACCTTCTAATTGGAGAGGCTGCCGGCCTGAAATTTGGGACGGAGATTTTTGGATCGCTAGGGTTAAATATTCCGTTCACTACACTCACTCATTACTCTCTCATGCTCGGTTTCAGAAGTTCTCTCATTAGTTACTGACTCGATTTAGGGATACACATATTCGTGCGGTCGGCGGACCATAACGCACAAGGTTACGGGTCACACCCTGTGCACCAGGCACTGAAGCCGCTAGAGCCTAGAGCCGAACGTGATTTAAATTTCCTTGGCTTTCAAAACGCCTCGCCCTTATGTTTGATAACTCTCCTACTACTAATTGAGCATGACCATTGTCATGCCGCGACATGATCCGCCCCTGGCATTGGTTCTTCCTTACTCGTTTGCGTTGAGTTACCTGATAACAGGCAGGTTCCATAGTATTTAGGCTTTGCATACCGGTACCCGTATTCGTAGTCCGCGCCACCTAGTTCGTACTCGACGCCTTTCTCAGTGGTCATCATGTTTAAGTTGCGCTGATCAAGCAACTGGAGTTACACCTGCGCGTTTTTCGAGCGTCGACACTTCATGGCGCATAACATCTTTCCGGTGCCCTAGCTCAGGGTCGGGTGCTTGGGTTACTGACGTTACCCGCGCACTGCTGCGGTCACCTCTCTCACTGTTGGTATCAAATAGTTGATGGAGTCGCTGATAGGGCAGGCTCTTCATCGGTTTCGGTTATTTATTATGCTATTTGGCGCAGTTGGTTGTCCATAGTATTCAATATTTCCTGGACCTGTTTGGGTCGGTACAGCGTATCGTTTGTGGTATTCTCGCCCCCCCGGTTGCCAAATCAGTACATGATGTGTCCGCGAAATCGCTATAATACTCCCTAGGGTATACATTCCCAAATTGGTTCTTGGCATGCTCGGACGAGTAGAGATAGCGAGACCTACAGTTACGGTAACCCTACCGCTCCATAGCGCGGCTCCAATCGTCGCGCCTTAAATTTCTTCTCCCACCGTAATTTTCAATGATACGATAGCGAGGCCGGTTGGTATACAACTGACCCGCTGATGGGTATCTGCCCGCCATTGCCGCCGGTGTAGTATATTGATATGTAGGCGGTGCTCGCGCGGCTAACCGCACGTATTCCCCCAACAACGGATCATACGAGTCCATACGGTAATAGGAGCTGTTCCGTTCGAGATACCCTAACATTTCACAACGAAAATACTGATATTCCACAGGGAGCGCGAGTTGGGACGCTGCGGCTCCCATTGGTTGTGCTCCACCCATGTATGTCATTGCGTTAAGTTCGCGCTATTCTGTACACTTTGCTAGCAGGTCAGTTAGCCGTGCAATATTACGGCCATTTCATTGTTCGTTTGATCAAAATAAGTCGTCGTTGGCACCTATTTGTAACTTGTATCCTTTGGAAACAGACTCAGCCCTTGTCTTCACATGAATTCTATCATTCGAAGGAGCGTAGTAGCCACTACTT
Source organism: Trileptium ribeirensis (assembly GCA_030248225.1). NCBI lineage: Eukaryota > Metazoa > Nematoda > Enoplea > Enoplida > Thoracostomopsidae > Trileptium > Trileptium ribeirensis. The sequence goes on along the minus strand of JASANE010029392.1, from coordinate 1,021 downwards.
GTCCATCCCCACATTGAACCAGGTTTTACCTTTTACGAAGTTTAAGAAGACGAAATTAGTTTAAGTTATAGAAGACGAAATTTAAAAAATTTGGTTTCTAGAACAAGATCACCGTACAATATTCATACTCGCAGTGGCCCTGGGAGAAGTACCACAAAAAGTATTGTTCTGAAAAGTTGTAGATCTCGATGATTGATCTCAGCGTACTAAAACATATATATAGATCATTCTTGATGTCGAGCACGCAATACATAACCCAGCAAAAGAAAACATACTATACTCTGGAAATCGTGTTCATTGACCGTAAAACACATTCAAAACAACTGGAAAAGGCATGAACTTTTGTTAGACATGGCATAACCCAACAAATGAAAACAGACAACACAATTCTGGAAACCAAGTTTGACGAAATTTGAAAAATTTATTTCAAGAATCGTACTATATTCAGGCTCGCAGCGGTTCTGGGAGAAGTCCTACAAAAAGTATATTTCCGAAAAGTTGCCGATTCTGATGATTGTATTCAGTGTATTAAAAAATATGTGGACCATGCTTGATGCCTAACACCGAATGCATAACCCAGCAACCGAGGATAGACTGTATTCAGTAACTGGTGTTAATCGACCCTAAAATACATTTACATTCAGCGTACTAAAACATATGTATGGACCATTCGTGATGTCTAGTACGCAATACATAACCCAGCAATCGAAGAGAGACCAAATATCCAAAATTAATTTCATCGACCCTAAACATATTTACGACCCTAGAAAAGGTATGAACTATAGGTGGCGGATCGCAGATAACCAGATTGTCGTACTCAACTTACCGAAAAACACAATATACACTATGCTTGACGGCCTGCACGCGATACATAGCCTAACAAATGAAGACAGACTACAGAATTCAGGAATTCAAGTTCGTCGACCGTAAAACCCATGAAATCTAATATTAAAATCTAAAATAAAAGTCAGTTATTTAAAATAACATTTTGAGCAGCAATACGTAACTGAACGAGTACATA